>VYZV01017202.1:191386-236682 GCA_013401275.1 Pandion haliaetus | reverse complement strand
CGGGTGGGATGCGGGGGAGCGGTGCGCGTGGCACCGGCGGCTGCGGAGAGGGGCTGGTCCCCTGCGCCACGGGGTAAAGTTTGGGGTTTCATTCTGCCTGGGGGGGGAAAAAAATGCATACATATATATCTATATCTTTTTTAAATTTTATTTTATGTTTATTTTTTTAATTGTTATTTTTAAGCCTACATCGTGATTTAAATACTACCCTCCCCTTTCACCCCGTGGAAACCAGACGGGCCTTTGTCAGGGAGTTTTCTTAAGCCAAGCAGTGCCAGCCTCTCTTGAAAAGTTTCTGCTTCAACAAAGGAAATAGCAGATGAGTGCCAGGGCTCGGGAGCCGGCGGTGTGCTGCTGGAGGTGCTCAGCCCCTTGCAGGAGGTGAGGAATAGTTCCTGTTCTCATGCGCTCATTATTAAATTAATGGGAACGGTTGAAGTTGGGGGTGGGATTTGAGCCATTCTGTTCCAGGCAGTGGCTAATGAAGAAGACTAATTCAGCTTGTTTTCTGTATCACAGCAGAAGAAGGCGCAGCTTGTGTCTCAAATGAAGCTGGCCTTTCTGAGATGTCAATAAGACCTTTCACTTAATGCACGTTGCTACAGTGCCTTTATAACTATTTAAACCTACTGAAACTAAATAGACAAGCTCTATATTTACGTGTGCATGGAAATACAGAAATATGTATGTTTTTACATATATGTTTTTGTATATATATACGCTTGTATTCGGAGAAGTCTTGCCCAGACAAAAGCAGTTAAGACGAAGTGAAGAAATAGTGGGAGGAGGGGAAATATGAAAAGTGGGTGCAAGGGAGAAGGTGGGGGTCAGAGGAGCAGCCAAGCTATACATCAGAATGGGAACAATGCAATTTCTGATCTTAGACTAGCAATTCAGCATGAATGCAGGTTTAAAGCAGGTGAGTGAAAGCTCCCTGGGGAGCTGCTCTCAACAGAGGCTGCTGGGACAAATCTAGAAAACCTCTTGCAAATCCATGCCTTGGTATGGCATAAACAAAAGCATCTTCTTCACAAGAAAGTTTGTGACTCAGACAGGTATTTCTCACCAATTACCATCGCTTATACTTTCTTCATACAAGGCTGGTCTGCAAAGGGAGTTTACCCAGAGAATTTGAAGTTGTTCCAGTGGGCCAGCTCTGGAGGATTACTAGCTGTGCTTTGAAGCCTGGGAGGACGATTAGTAAGTTTTCTGGACAGCTTGCTCTTGCCTTTCCTTGCATATGTCATCTTTGCATGGTGCTAGCTGGTAATGGCACAGGGACCTCAAATATCCTGAAGACAGTTAAAATAATGCTGGTCAGCATGGGAGGCCAGAGGTGCTCCCGAGCTCTCCAGACCCCCCTTCCGTACATCGCTTCTGGTTTTGGCTGTTTGACTGACAGAATTTCAGGGTCTCATTGCATTACCTAACTAGTTTCTGAAAGAACACACCTTGTGACTGGTGCTCCTAGTTCATATTTAATAAGGTAAAAACAAGGATTAAGCATGAGTCATCGGAAGAAGATCTGTGGTGGGGGCAGCTATGGTGTAGGACTTTGCCAAAAGTGTTTGCACCCCAGACTTCTGAAGATTTCTCGTCTTTAGGTGAATTTAAAATGGAATTGTTTATCAATTTATATTTGTAGTGAAGGCTGGGTTATGATAGGGAATTTAACTTCATTAAACGTGGTCTGTCTGCATTTTGTTTGCTGAATGTCTATTTTATATATATATATAATAGTAGATGGTTCTGTTTCTTCTACTGCATAACTAATAGTCTGTCCCATTCTTTTAATCAGAAAAAAAGTCTTCACTGTGATAGCTTTATGTTAATATCAGAAAAATCACTGATGAAATGAGTGTTCTATTTTCTTTATTTAGGGAGGACTGTAAAGAGAGCTGAGAATAAGGTGGACTTACCATGAAGGACCTGAAGCTCTTGGTATACATGCCATCAATGAGCTGCAGATGAACACAGCGTACGCCTCAGAGGATGGATGTGAACATGGACTGGGACTCTGAGAATAACATTTGTGACACAGGTGAGAAGCATTCAAATTATTCCAGAAAGACCCCTAAGCTGGTGGGCCACACATCTAGCCTCCAGAAGGAGGTAGGCATGAATTACTCGCAGGCATGCAGTCCTCCTTGCAACTCTGCTGGACCTTCAGGTGAGCAGGAGCTTCCTGCAGAGTTGCAGTGTGAAGACAAAGAAACCTATGAGACCTACTACCAGAAACGAGGTGAGAGTACAGCTGGGGTATTTGTCCCCTCGAGTACCAGCTTTGACATGCAGTGTGATGATAAAGATTTAGAGCACTGTTCCTCTGAGCGGTCCAAGAAACCATGGAGAGGACTACGTGACGATAATGAAAACACCGTTCTTGCTGATGTGTTTGATGAGGACCTGGAGCCTGTCTCTGAGGAACTTTTGCCATATCGGTGCAAGAAGTGTGGTTCCTCTTTCCAGGGTATGAGCGAGCTGCAGGAACACAAGCGATCTCACCTTGTGGAAAACTCATATCGATGTCCTGTCTGTGCCAAAGAGTTCTTCCGTGCAGCAAATCTGCGAATGCACAAGCTCATTCATTCTAGTGACAGGCCACACAAATGTCCGGAGTGCGACAAGGGTTTTATTCGCACGGCTGATGTCTGGAGGCACCTACGCAATGTGCACAAGATAGAGCGCTCCATGGTGATCCTCGGAAATGGCATGGCTAGGAACCCGTGGTCGATAGTGCACCGTAACCAACACACTGTTGAGTACACTGATCAGCCTTGTGCAGGAAACCAAAAGTCTGAGGAAGACGACTATAAACCTTATGCCTGTCCAACATGCGGCAAAGGTTTCGATAAGCCTAACCTGCTTTCCAAACACAAAGTGATCCACCGACAAGACAAGCCCTATAAGTGTCAGGAATGTGGCATGGCATTTGTCCAGCTGCTCAGGCTGAAAAGACACCAGCAGACTCACTCTGGGGAGCGCCCTTTCTATTGTGAGGAGTGCGGAGGGACGTTCACCCGGCTGGCATCGCTCCAGCGGCATCACCGCATCCATACTGGAGAAAAGCCCTACTCTTGCAATTACTGTGGTCATTCCTTCACCGAGTCAGGTACCCTACGGAGGCATGAGCGCACACACAAATTGGACAAATCTTAATTCCTAGTTCATTTGTGACTGTGGTCTCCTTGGTTGCTTCTTACCTGCAGGAGGCCTGCTCAGTTGGGCTGGAGAAAGCACTCCATTGCATGTGCTCTGGCCAGTCCAGACCTGCTTCCCAGCAGTGGCTGACACAGGGGGATCTCCGATGAAGATCACAGGGATCTCTGGAACTTGTACTGGTCCAGATTGCACTCACTGGCTTTAAACTGGCTTTGTAGGAAAAAATAACCTAATTACAACTGAGTAATGAAATGTGAGACTTGAGAAGACTGAAATCACTCACACATGCTAGCACTGTCTCAATTAGCTGAACTGACGATGCATCAGCTTGAGCTTTTTGCAAGGATGCTGTGAGACTTCTCTCTATGGTCTTGGTCACTGGATAAATTGGCCCTGCCCTCTTGAGTGTGGTACCTCTGGCACTGGGTTTGAAGATCTGTTGTTGCAGGTCTTTGCTAAGTCAGAACAGTCCAGAGTTGTCCCTCTATCCTTTCTCTCCTTGCATTCTGCTGAGTTTTTCTTTCCATTACTTTTTTTTGAGGAGAAGTATCATGTTGGTTATTTAAAAAAAAAAAAAGGCCGCAAAACACTTCCTTAATAAACTCAACAGTTACCAGCTGTATTTCATAAATGTTTCTATCTATGGGAGTACCAATACCTTACGTACTTTCATGTGATTAGTTGAATGTCTGTTAATAATGGAAAAAGCTTTATTTTCACTATGAGTGTGCGTGTTCTTGGGGTGGGGGATTTGAATACATTTGTGTCTCTGATGGAACTGTGCACTCTAAATCTGTCCAGCTGAATGTTACAGTAGGAAGTGTTTGAGAACAGAAAATTCAAAGAGCAGAAGACCAAATTTAAGCCACCTTTGCTACTCATTGCATAGGAGTCTTCTTCATTTAAATGTTTTCACACATAAGGAAGCTTCTCATAACAAAACCATGTACTGTGTTCTGTGACGTGTCTGAGTACTACCCAAAGTGTGTGCCTGACTCTTCACTTTGATTTAGATTCAAATGGTTGGTGAAGAAAAATTTCCTTAGAAACTAGCCTGGCAGACTCAGGCAGGTGCTGCCAAATAGCCCAAGGCTGTAACTTCCAAAGAGGTATGTATTGCCTCGGTTATGGCAGTGGGGTTTTTAACTTTGAAACTTAATAATGACACTTAATCTACTGTTAGCCACTGTGATAGAAGCATCCAGTTCGTACTTAAGTTGCAGCCTTAATTTCGTTTTCGTGTCAGAAAGCTTTGCTTCCTTTCCCCTGCCAGCTGCCATAATTTCACTAATTTCTTTCTAACGCGTTCTGCCTTTTCAGCAGGAAGTTGTGCAGCAGAGTGAAAGTAAAACTTCAGTGTAATGTACCTTTGCATTTACTACCAGGCTATTTAACATAAAGTACTGATTGCGCCATTTGTTTGCATATTTCATAGAGTAAAAAATGGTGATGGCTGCTCAGCACATTCCACCTGTGCAACAGCTGAGCAGGCATTTTACAGTTGTGAGTACTGTCGTGTTTGATGTGAGGTCCTTGGCTCAGATCAAGCTGAACCACTGTCCACAGCAACACTTTAGCTTGATTATGAAAGGGAGACTAATTCTCCCGGCCTCGCTAATGGGCCATTTTAATTTCATTCCTCAAAGAAGTTTCCGGATTAGGGAACTGATCTGCATCCCACTTTTTAGGGATGTGTTATGTTGTCTCTGAAATTATGTACTTTTGTAACGCAGATACCTCTGCCGGGATGACTGGACCCTGTGTACCATATGCATTCGCTGCAGCTGTTGGTGAGACTTCTCCAAACTCCCCTCTGCAGGTAGTTCTAGTATGATTTTAGGTTTCCAAAGGGCTTTTGACGGGGCCCCTTAGCAAAGGGTTGGTCTTAGAGAGGCTAAGCAGCCCTCAGATAAGAGGAAAGATCTTTGCATGAAGAAAATCCTGGCTGAAAGGAGACTGTGGGTAAATGAACTGCAGAGAGAGGTCATCAGTGCTGTTCTGTGGGGACTGTGCTGTTCAACACAATCTGAAATGACCTGGAGAGAGGGCAGATAGCAAGATGACAAAGCCGTTCCAGAAGCTATCATGCATGAAGTTTCCACCCTCATCTTCTAAACCCATTTTGAAGTTCTCAGCTACAGTCTCCCCTTTTCAGCATCCTGCTTCTCCCTTGGGTATGCAGTGCTCTTGCTGTAGGGGGTTTTAATACCCAATTAAACTGCACCACTATGCACACCTTTATGTTGTGTGACTGTTCTGCTTAGACAGCTGTGGTAATTGAGAACATCTAGTTATTCTGCTTTTTGGTGTTAGCAGTTGGTGGAATTTGTACCCGTAAGAGCATAATGGTGAAAGTGTTTTGAACAAAGGTCTGTTTAATGGGAAGAGTAAATGGTTGGTGAAATGAAAACTACTAGGCTTAACTAAAAGGTTATTAAAAAGATACTTGCCTGGAAGGTTGACTTGCATATAAAATGCTTGGATGTTTGAAAGGAGCAATTAAAATGTGTGATGGTTTCTGGGAAAGGCGTGTTGAACCCTCTTCAAAGAAACTTCCACTAACTCCTGTGCAAGCTACAGAAAATCCCTTGGAGCTTAATTTAACGCAGAGATTGTCGCTTCTGCACTTTACATTTTTATTATAAAGGTTTGGAAATCTCTCCCAGGCTCTGACAGTCTCACAGTGACAGTCTGATTGCTGATGGCCTACAACAGACAGAGCCAGTCACGATATCTAGCTGAAACAGGAAGGGAGAGAGTGAGCAAACATACCTGCTCTACAGCAGTGCTTCAGTAGAGAGGTTTTGAAGTGTGTGGTTTCAGCAAAAGTAATTTTTCTTTGTTCAGAGTAGCCAGTATATCTGTTAGCTCATTTGTGTCTGTAAAGGCCATGGAAGAAGCGGTTGCCTTTGATGCTGTGCTGCACAGAGGACTCGCTCACAGGCCTTCATTGCTGGGGCATTACGGGAAGCACTTGGGCACAAGCACAGGGCTGGAGCTCTAAGCTAGACTTGCTCTGATTGTGCAAGTACTTTTGATCGCTGGATGGTGTCTGTGGACAATGGAACATAAAAATACCCTTTGCTCTTTGCTAATTTTCCTGTCCCCTCACTATATCGCTTCTGCCCACCTCGTTTCCATCACAGGAAAATGGTCTCAAGACTAAGAAGTTAGAATAGCTCCAGCACTGCAGACTCCTGGCCCACAGTGACCTGGAATCACCGGCCAGACGTTGGCAGCTACAGTACTATTTTCTTACTTTGTTAACAAAGGTGTTGTATGGAAAATACACCTGTGATTGTGGAGTGTAGATACAGCACCTTGCACAGAGGAAAAGCTACTACTGTACAGTCTTTCTGCTCCTTTGCACACCATCATCCTCCTTTTATGCTATTTGCTTTCTCCCAACTAGAGGAGTCTGAAGCAGGAGTCTTTGATGTACACAGGGAGCACTAAGCAATCCATCATTTGTCAATTAATCTGAGCAAAGGGCATTGAAATCTCTAGAGTAGGCAGCTTTTATTTAAAATGAGGTTTCATCATGTGATGATCTGCTTCTGATCTTGTAAAGTTTCTGTTGGCATAAGGAGTCCCCACTGCAGTTTTCCTACTTAGAGACTGAAAACAAGCAGGGGCTGAGATCTCACCAACAGAAGGGCAGATGAATAGCATTTCACTAGGCTAAATATACTGGAAATAGAAAGGAAAACAATGTTTTTGTTTTGGTGATCCCAGCTGTGTCTGATGCTTTGAGAAGTTAAAAAGTAGTGGTCTTGTGCAAGGTTAGAGTCATTTTAAAAGAGCAGCCACTGAATGGGAGCTAGCCTGTGAAGCGGGTAATACAGGTCTCTGCACTAGAGTGCAGACCGCTTGTAAATTCACTGCAGGATGGCTGTGCTGCTGAACTGCCCCCAGCTACGTGGGAATGTTGTTTTCCAGAGGAGGGTGTGCTCAAATGAATGTGCTTGTGCGGTTCATGTAATGGCTTTCCTCTTGTTTATCTGGTAGAAGAAAACATCAGAGCTATCAACTCCTTTTCTCATTAAGGGTTTTATCTTAATTGTTGCTTATGTGCTTCAAATCTGAAAGCAGGAGTAGTGATTGTTTCTGAGCAGGTCTGTTTCTGTACAAGCTTCCAGCACACATCTTGTTGGCTGCAAGGAACTCTTAAGGAAGAGGTTCCTGGGCTCAGAGCTATGCACAGGTAACAGGAAGGTACACTAGCCACCAGCTTGCCATTTAACAGCTATTCCCTATAACTACCTGGCATGTCTTAAAGAGGAACATCTTCCTCGATGTAAGGATGTTCTTTGCTAAGTGTGGTAAGTTCTACCCCAAAAGAGTCAGCATGTTTTGTGGCCTGCTTGCCCAGCCTCTCTTCTCCTGCTTGAAAGAGGATGCGCTAATTTTCTTCTTCCTCAATACCTTGACCATTGTTGCTGCTCCTGAAAGTACTGCTGGTGTTGATGGCAGGGATGCTTTAGTGACTTCAGTGGGTTCTTTTGGATTGCCTGGTGGATTGACAGCAGTTTAGAAAGACGAGTTACTGAAACCCATGGTGTCAGCAGCTGTTAAAGGATTTGGTCTGAACACTTTTGCTTGGTAAGTGGTGTGAGTGATGGATGCCTTGTTTTCATTGTTTGGGAAAGGGAATTGGGAGAAGGTACGATTCAGCATTCGATCTCCCAGGCCCCAAGGTTAAAGCCTGATCTAACTGACCTTCCTTGTGGGACCTCTTAGGAAGATTGGTAGTATGTATGTTTTAGTACTTGCATTTAAGAAGCTCTTAGACCAGTTAGCTAGATTTCAAATTTATACCTTACTTGTTTAAAAAGAAGATGAACTCGCTTGTAGAAGTCTGTCTGCTGACTGTGCAAAATGGTTTGCCCCAAGAGCCTGAAAAAAAGAAGGCACTGACTTTTGCATTGAGAAGAGTCTGTACTCTGTAACATGGTTCAGTGCAACCCCATGGAAGTATTTCTGCTGGCACAGTGTTACATCTGCTGGATGAAAGCTGACCTTGCCAGAAAGCACGGCTGTGTTGGAGCACTGTAGGAAAATCTGGGCACTTACACCACACTGCCTTGGCTGCTGCCACCAAATCCAGTGGACTGGGGATGTTTTTCACCTGGTGCAGTGTGCTTTGGGAGATGCTTCCTCCCCAGAGAGCTGGGAGGTTGGGGGCTGTGTTTTCTGAGTACAGAGACATGGTTCTAGAATCATAGAATCCTTTAAGTTGGAAAAGACCTTTAAGATCATCGAGTCCAACCATCAAGCATGCCCACTAAACCATGTCATGAAGTGCCTTGTCTGCATGCTTCTCAAATACCTCCAGGGATGATGACTCCACCACTGCCCTGGGCAGCCTGTTCCAATGCCTGACAACCCTTTCAGTAAAGAAATTTTTCCTAAATACCCAATCTAAACCTCCCCTGCTCCAACTTGAGGCCATTTCCTCTCGTCCTATCACCAGCCACCTGACAGAAGAGACCAGCACCCACCTCACTCCAACCTCCTTTCAGGTAGTTGTAGAGAGCGATAAGGTCTCCCCTCAGCCTCCTTTTCTCCAGGCTAAACAACCCCAGTTCCCTCAGCCGCTCCTCATAAGACTTGTGCTCCAGGCTCCTCACCAGCTTCATTGCCCTTCTCTGGACGCGCTCCAGCGCCTCAATGTCTTTGCTGTAGTGAGGGGCCCAAAACTGAACACAGGACTCAAGGTGCAGCCTCACCAGTGCCAAGTACAGGGGGACGATCGCTTCCCTGCTCCTGCTGGCCACACTGTTTCTGATGCAGGCCAGGATGCCCTTGGCCTTCTTGGCCGCCTGGGCACACTGCTGGCTCTTATTCAGCTGGATGTCAATCAGCACCCCCAGGTCCTTTTCCGCCGGGCAGCTTTCCAGCCACTCTTCCCCCCAAGCCTGTAGCGTTGCATGGGGTTGTTGTGACCAAAGTGCAGGACCCGTCACTTGGCCTTGTTGAACCTCATACAATTGGCCTCGGCCCAACGATCCAGCCTGTCGAGATCCCTCTAAGAGCCTTCCTTCCCTCAAGCAGACCAACCCTCCCTCCCAACTTGGTGTCATCTGCAAACTTACTGAGGGTGCACTCAATCCCGTCATCCAGATAATTGATGAAGATATTAAAGAGAACCGGCCCCAGTACTGAGCCCTGGGGAACACCACTTGTGACCTGCCGCCAGCTGGATTTAACTCTGTTCACCACAACCCTCTGGGGTCGTCCATCCATCCAGTTTTTTACCTAGCAAAGAGTACACTTGTCTAAGCCATGTGCCACCAGCTTCTCGAGGAGTGTGCTGTGAGAGACAGTGTCAAAGGCCTTACTGAAGTCCAGGTAGACAACATCCACAGCCTTCCCCTCATCCACTAGGCATGTCACCTGGTTAGCTGGTCCTGTCCTCACCTGCACGTCAGCTCATCGTTACAGCACAGCAGCATGCGAGCACGACAGAAGTGCGGTATATGGAGAAGGCTGTGACTGTGTCCTACAGGTGGAACCCCTGCTGAGACAAGGCTGCCTGCAGTCACTGTGAAGCCTCCCACCAGCCTTTGCTTCTCATGTACCAAAACTCACCCCTAGGGATACCTGCAGGCTTGGGTTGAGGTACCGTAAGACATCTGTGAGTATTGCAAGACCTCATGTCCTGCTTCACTTCTGAACATGTGCAGATGCATAGTCCTTGCATACAGTAATAGACACTGAAATATGCTATGCATCTGTACAAATTCCTGGATTTGCTCAAGACCACAGCAGCACATGTGAGCTAAAAGCACAAGAGATTTCCTTTTAGACTGTTCATGGCATACGTGAGTAGATAAAGAGTATTTATTTCCAGTGTATTCACTTGAGATATAACAGCAGCTTTAAAATAGCTCCAGGACAGGGGGGTTCATGTAAACACAAAGAATATCCCCAATTTCACCTACATTATTTCCTTCTCTGTTCACATACTATGACACAGCATCCAGTTAGTAATGATCAGACAGTAATCACTGCAAGAGTGAAAAATAAAGCTAGCCCCCCCCCAGCCTTGGCTACAATACTATTACAATGCAAGCACATTTATTATAAGCACATTTATATATCATCATTTACAGATATATTTACATGCCTTCAACAGCACTACATGGCCAGGTGGTCTGGGAACAGGGCTCAGCTCTTCAGCAGGTTTTTACCACTGTGAAGGGCAGAATAAGAAATCCAGAAGCAATATCCAAGTAATGCGGGACATCTTCTCAAAGTGCAGGGGGTAGCGCTGGCAGCAGTGTTGTTGTAAAGGTCTGACCCACTAAGGCAGCAAGGTGAAAGACCTCTGCTCCTCTCCAAACTAGAAACAAGGACAGCTCTCTTTTTGCATGTGCTTCCTCAAATTGATGTGATTTCTTGTGATGGAAGACAGCCAGTTCTGAGTGAGGAAAGGCCCAGCTTGATCTGTTTTGTTCATATTCAAAAGGGGGAAGCAAATCTGGGGGGCTTTTAGCAATTTCCAGTGCAGAGCCTTGCTGAGTGCATTGTGCACTCACTCACCTGTCTTTTGACCTGACTACCTTTTTATTTCACAGTTTGCTATAATTGCTTTTTTGCTTCTCTCATCAGGAGACACCCTTGAGGAAGAGTTTTAAGTGACTTTTCTGTCTTGTTTTGTAAAGATTTTGCTGGCTGGCTGCGTACAGACCTATAAAACATGACCACCACCCCTGGCAGTGGAAATGATGGAGTCAGCCTAGCATGCGCCCTCCCTATTCTTCCAGACTGGCCCCCAAACCCTTCCTGGAAGAGCTTGCAGGCAGGAGGTTGGACAGGCTGAAGCAGAGCGATACGGATTCTGGAGCAGCACACACCGCTATGGTCCTGGGCTTCATCCCTCACCTGCTTACCTTGTGGGGGAAGGGGATGCTCGTCCTAAAACCACGCAGAGCCCTCCGTTCTCCCTTCCAGAAGGTCAGTGCTAAATGCCAGCCCAGGGTATACTCAGCCTCGCTCTGCATGAGAGAGACTAGAATCCAGGGATACTCTGACTCGGGAAACATCAGAAACTTTCCTGTACTGTTGTTGTCTCCTGCAAATGAACCTGGCATTGGGCTGGCATAGCAGGAGGGGTGGAAGGAAGGGCCAGAGGCAGAGCTGCCCTTACATGATGGGCTGAAGCATAAGCAGAGGCTGCTAGAGGTAATGATGAGGGCAAGGATGACTTGGGCTTGTGTCAAGAATCATGAAGTTCATGTGAAGAGCATTCTGGGACTTGGATCTTGACCAGGCTGGCGTCTGGTGAGCAGGCACTTAAAAAATAGCACTCTTTTAGCTAATGAGAAAGGTGGAAGGGGCTTTCTTTTTTCTCACCTTATGCCAGGGGCCTTGCTTCAATGAGGAGGTCAGTGAGACACATCTGCTGTGTCCCCTGGCCATGCCTTGTCTTTCCAGGCCCACCTCTTGGTCCCATGGGACACTTGGGGAGTGAATCTTCCTTCCCAAGGACTGTGTTGCTGAGGTGGCTGCAGGTACCTCTGCAGCGGTTCTTGGAGTTGTGAAAAACAGCCGGGAAGTCCCTTTCCAGAGATGGCCAGCTGAGCTTTAGGGAGGAGCAGGCAGTGTGAGCCCTATCCCTTACAGAGGGATCTCGACAGGCTGGATCGTTGGGCCGAGGCCAATTGTATGAGGTTCAGCAAGGCCAAGTGACGGGTCCTGCACTTTGGTCACAGCAACCCCATGCAACGTTACAGGCTTGGGGGGAAGAGTGGCTGGAAAGCTGCCCGGCGGAAAAGGACCTGGGGGTGCTGGTTGACAGTCAGCCAAATAAGAGCCAGCAGTGTGCCCAGGCGGCCAAGAAGGCCAAGGGCATCCTGGCCTGCATCAGAAACAGTGTGGCCAGCAGGAGCAGGGAAGCGATCGTCCCCCTGTACTTGGCACTGGTGAGGCTGCACCTTGAGACCTGTGTTCAGTTTTGGGCCCCTCACTACAGCAAAGACATTGAGGCGCTGGAGCGCGTCCAGAGAAGGGCAACGAAGCTGGTGAGGAGCCTGGAGCACAAGTCTTATGAGGAGCGGCTGAGGGAACTGGGGTTGTTTAGCCTGGAGAAAAGGAGGCTGAGGGGAGACCTTATCGCTCTCTACAACTACCTGAAAGGAGGTTGGAGTGAGGTGGGTGCTGGTCTCTTCTGTCAGGTGGCTGGTGATAGGACGAGAGGAAATGGCCTCAAGTTGGAGCAGGGGAGGTTTAGATTGGGTATTTAGGAAAAATTTCTTTACTGAAAGGGTTGTCAGGCATTGGAACAGGCTGCCCAGGGCAGTGGTGGAGTCATCATCCCTGGAGGTATTTGAGAAGCATGCAGACAAGGCACTTCATGACATGGTTTAGTGGGCATGCTTGATGGTTGGACTCAATGATCTTAAAGGTCTTTTCCAACCTAAATGATCCTATCTGCGTGAGGATGCTCCAAGGTGGGTTCCCATACAGAGAACCACTTCCCCTGCCTGAGAGGCTCAGATGCAGGTGGTACACCGGTGTAACTGATGGGGAAGCAAATGATGCTGGACAGTAAGAGACAGCAAAGGGTGGGACTGCAGTTTCATCATGGAGCTGCTCCCAGGCGGTTGCTGGAAAGACCTTTCAGGAAAGTGCTATAAACCAGAAAATGAAGCTCTGAGCCCTTCATGTGAATAACAAGCAGGGAGATCTGGTTGGCAAAATGTCTTTTGTCACTAAGTGAGGCTGGATAAACCAGGTACCGACCACTAAATATCTCTGCTGTCATTTGGAAAACCCTTGGGGTCTAGCATTTGGGGACACAGCAATAACTAGCAATTAATTATCAAGAAAAAGAAGAAATAAAAAGCCAGAAATGCTTCTTGCCCTTTTGTTCTTTGTAACAGATGGGTGAAAACAGTATGTTCTCAGCAGTAACTTTTTATTATTTCACAACTGCACATCTCTCTTACACTGCAAGTTAGAAATGTCAGCTTAATTTTCTTTTAATTGCCTCAGCTATCAGGTACCAGAGAGAAGCCATTTTTACCAACTGTCTAGTCCCTGTTCTTGGTCTCAGAAAGCAGCTTATTGGTGTAGAAACACTCAGTGCACTTCTGCTTCAGAAACGGGCTCTCCTGAGAGGAGAGCAAGGCGTGCAAATATTTTGCCTGTAATTACTGTATCCAGCATACTCTATGTGAAGGGGTTGTGTTTTGCAGCGCTCATATCATTGGCAGCACAGGAGGGTTTGGGCTTTGGTTTGGTTTTCCTTGCCCGTTTCCATGTGGAGTTTAAACCTGGTGTGTATTTGCTTAACCCACAGGGGTGCTGGGGTTTTCACTGTCCCATGGAACATATGTGGCACCTTTGCACGGCCAGGGCAGGGTGCTCAGCCTTGCCAGAGGAATGGATCCCGTGCCAGCCAAACTGGCATCCTCTTTACCTGGAGGGAGAGCAGTCAGAAATAAATAATGTATGAGTGACTGAGCTCTGCCTCTTTCCCCTGTGCTTGGTCAGCCTGCTTTTTGCTGACTGTGTCCTCTTTCCCCGCTGGCCATGTGCCAGGGGCTCCCTGGGATGAAGGGGCACTATCAGCCCCAGATGTGGTTTTTCCCCGGCCATGCTGGTGAGGTCAGGACTCCTCTGCACCGTGCTGGGAGATACCGCGGTCCGTGCAGAGGAGCTGTTGGGTTGGTGAGGTGCTGCGGGGAAAGCTGTCGGGGTGCCACGTCAGTGCAGGGGGCTGCCATGGAGCTGCTGGTGCCGCTTGAGGGTGGCTGTGTGGGCGAAGGCGTGGGCACAGCGGGGGCAGGCGAAGAGTCGCTCATCAGCGTGGGTGTGGTGGCGGCAGGCAAGCCGGGAGGACTGGATGAAGGCCGTGCCACAGTCGGGGCACTTTTAGGGCTGCTCGCCCGTGTGCAGCGTCTGGTGCTCAAAGAGGTCAGAGGACTTGGCGAAAGCCTTGCCGCAGACAGTGTAAGCAAAGGGCTGCTTGCTGGTGTGGACCCGCTGATGCTCCGCCATCCGGCTGGCCATGGCAAAGGCCTTCCCGCAGTTGGGGCAGGGGAACAGTGTGGCCCCTAAGTGTCCCCTCTGATGGCAGAGCAGGGAGAGGGGTTTGTCGAAGGTGCGCCCGCAGTCAGGGCAGGGGAAGGGCTTGTCGTTGTGGTACTCGTGCTGGTGCTTGCAGAGGTTGGAGGAGCGGGCAAAGGCCTTCCCACAGTCAGTGCAGCCGTAGGGCCTCTCACCGGTGTGGGTGCAGATGTGCTTGCAGTAGTCCGAGGACCAGGTGTAGTTTTTGGCACTGAAGGGGCACTCGTGGGGCCGCTCGCCCACATGCAGGCAGTGGTGCTCGGGCAGTGTGCCCTGGTGCGAGTAGGCTTTGCCGCAGAGCTCACAGTCATAGGGCTTGGCCCTGCTGTGTGTCTCCCGGTGGCTTAGCAGGTTGCTGGACTTCTTGAAGGACTGCCTGCACTGCAGGCTCTTGTATGGATGTTCCTCCAAGGTGGACCCCTGCGGACCCCCTGGCCCAATGGCCTCTGCGCTGGTGAGAGCTGATGCTTGCCGGGTGACATGGCTGGAGTGGCTGTCTCCGGACATCTCCCCAGAGTTGCTGCCCAGGGTCACTGCAGTGTCCCCAGTGCCACAGGGCCCAGTGGCCCCGCTGTCCATCTGGGATGGGTGCTGCTGGCACAGGGGTTCCTGTGGCTGGGCTCACTACCCAGGGCATGAAAGCTTACCAGCAGCTTCTGCTTCCTGGCTACACCAATTAATGTTGATGAGGGTGGAGGTTTTGTAGAAGACCTCACCTTCCTGGCACAGCAGGCCCACAGGCACAGCCTCCCTTGGTCCATTCCCTGGACCGCTGTGCTTGCTCTCCTTTGTTTCCTCCTCATCAGCATTGCCATCACCCTCTTCTCCAGACAGTGCACATCAGACGCCCTTCCTCTCCTCCAGGCTGCTGCTGGAGTACTCCTGGTCCAGGCATTCCGGGCACTTTGGGCTTGCCATGCTCCTCACCTGTGTCAGGCGTGGACTTCTCTAAGGCTCCCCCACCTCCAGGGCTGTTGCTGTAGGGTACCTGGATTTTGGAGCAGGAGCGGATGACAGGTGTGAGGAGCAGAAAGCAACCAGGCAGCTGTTTCTTAATGTAGGTGGTTTTGTCTTCGGTCACATTGATTTATGCTTAGATCTGATGTCCTTTTTCCTTCTTCTAATGGCTACAGTGCTTATTTGAAAGCATGGATTTTTATTTTCTGCACTTTATTTTCCTGCTTTTTTAAATACAGAACCACCAGGAAACAAAATGCAGACATTAAATTACAGAGGTCCTGATGCTCTGCCAGGGTTCAGATCTGATGGCTGTTTCCCTTGATGGCTAAGGAGCTCACATGTTACAATGCCAGGTGAGCAGTAGCTGCTTCTTCCATTCCTGGAGGGCCCAGTAGAGAAAAGAGCTCCATGTTAATGCAGAATCGTGCAGTATTAAAAAAAGTGGTCTTAATAAAGGTCACCTGGTGACACAGAGCATTTCCAGAGAAATAAAAATAGGAAGAGTGTGAGAAACCGAGGATGACATCTTGGAGCTGTGGTGGTGAAGGTGAGAAAGCTGCCTGACAGCCCACGGGGCTGGCTCAGCAGAGCAGATGCGCTGCGTGCTGCTGGCAGCGGATGTGGGCAAGCCAAGCTGCCTCCTGCCCCTAGGCACGGAAGCAGCAGTGCAACCACATTTCTACTCCCCTCTTTCACGCAGAACATTTAAAGAGAATTAAAATCAGACCCTGACCACAAGCCAGATGCAGCCAGCAACCAGTGGGTTTCCTGTTAGTGGGACATGCAGTACTAAGGAGGAAGGTTTGGCCCATGACAGTTTTGTTTTCACCAGTGCTCTTTGAAATGTTGCAAGCAGGTCAGTGGGCTCTGCCCTGCTTTCTTGCGCACGTGTAAAATGGCCCAAGGAGCTCACGCTATGTGAGGAATCTGAAGAGCAACGTGTATCTGCTCCCCATGCTGCTGCGAGGCTGGGGAGGTGTGGGGAGGAGGGCATGTGAGCTATCGCTTCTCAGGAAGGCAAAACCAGTTGCAAACCCCAGCAGAGAAAGGAAGAAGCCGCATTTCTCTCACTGACAAGAGGTGCAGTGAATTATGCTTTGGACGCTGAATTCCTGTTTGGATGCTGATTTACTAGTATCCTCCAGCACCCTTGCTTAGAGACTGCTGGATAGTTTGAAGCCAGCTGGCTGAGTGTGAGCAAGCCTGCTGCTGACAGAGACAGCACTCATGAGCGTTGGGAAATGCCAAAACTGCTTTTTTCTATTTCCTTGCTCCCCAAGGGGAAGGCTACAGACAGTGGTGTGTGGGCTGTCCAGCCTGCTGCAGCGCACTGCTGCAGAGAGGTGGGAGAGCACCTGCAGAAAAGCTGCTCACATGCACCCTGAGGGCGAACATGTTTCCCGAAGCAGCTTTCCAAAGACACTAATCCACCCTCAGTCTGCAAGGTGATGCCAGGGGCATTTGGAGGTCTCATTGCAGAAGGGGACAGACCCCAGAGGCCTCTTGCCTGTACCCTCTCTGGGGTCCCCCACCCACATTGCTTCCCATCACACTCAGCCCTGCCTGCCTACCTCCCTTCAGATCCCAGCTACAACTGCAGCCCCCTGCAGTGGGAGACGAGTGGGGCTGGCACAAAGCATGCCATGCAAGTGTGCCGGTGTCTGGCTCACCCTTTTGTGTCCAGTGGAGCAGCTGCAGAGCCTCCGGAGGTGCGGCTTCTTTCCTCGTCCCAGCCTTGCTGCCTGCATCAGAGAGCAACCTGGGAAATGCAGCAGGGCTGCCCTGCCTGCCTGCCTGAGCCCTTCCCCTCTCCTCCTGCCCGCCAGCGATGGAGAGCACCAGCCGCCTGCTAGGTTGTGCCTCCCACTGCACCTACCAGGAGGCTTTTGCCTGCTCCTGGCTTTCGGATGCTATTTCCACTTCTGCTGGAGAGAGCCCCAGTGCCAGTAGTGCTCACTGGGTGCTTTTCCCCTGCCTTCCTCCCAGGACTTCATGCTGTGACCTTCAGCTCATCTCTGGTGTGTTGCGCTAAATCCCTGCTTTTCTTCCCCTTCAAGACATGTTTGTCATCATCTGATTGTTCCTTGGCCACTGCGCAAGCACTTTCTCCCTCCCCTGAAATCCAGTGTCTGTGTTTCTGTCTCTCCCCAGTGTGGGAGCTTTCCCGCAGGGATATTTCCTTCCTGCTTCTCTTACTGCCTGTCATGCACATGCTGCTTAGCTTTCCCTTCCTGACAGTGGGGATTTGTCTCCTGTCTGGCATCGGAATCAAACTTTTCCCCTTGTTTTGAGCAGACTCACTTCGTAGGCAATCTCAGCAACAAGGAGTCTCAGCCTACAGTTGTTTTATTTGGGATTAGCAGAAATTAAATCCCAAGAAGTCCTGGCAACAGGTAATATTTCAACAACAACGCTACAGAGCAGCCTTCAGTCCTGCCTGCTGATCAGCACTTTGCATGTGCAAATATGAGAATATGATCCTGCTTTCAGGAGCTGAGGGAGCACATGAGAAGGGGTAGTTGCCTGGAGCATCTTGAGGATGGTCCAGAGCACAGTGCCGCTCGCCAGGTGGATGCATGACAAAGCTGTCGCCATCCCACTGCCTGCTCCCTAAGTGCTTATTTCCTCTAGCTTTCCTCTCTTGGACAACTTGCATGCAGTAAATGAATGATAGCATGTGTCTCGGAAATGGCTCTAGATCCAATAACTCAAAGGAATTAATGTTGTGGTGCCCACAGGAAACCAGAGACATGCAAACCTGTTTCTCTCTGGAGTCAGAGCCAACTGGGCCATGAGGTCACTGCTGAGTGACGGTGTACGTGAGCACCCGTGACCAGGCTGCTTCAGCGGGGCACTGTTGCTCTCCTAGGGGCTGAAACCAATATTTATTGCAGGGATGTGATATAAATGAACTGGTTTCCCAAACTATTCTCCATACATTAGCATCCCTGCTTCCAGTAGTCTGAAATCCTCCTTCCAGTAGTTTTATTCTCATGCTCCTTCCTATGTAGCCTCCTGTTGCACTGGAGCAAACCAGAGCAAACTACACCATACCAGCAAAAAGCATTCACCAGGTCTTGGCAGCATCTCTGTGAAGTAGAGGCGTTTAGCTTGGGTTGGGGGATAGTGGTAGGACTTGAACCTGTGGAGAAGCTGTCACTGAACACAAGCCGGGGATAGTTTAAAAAACAGAGGGCAAGAGAAGGTCATGGGAAGAGATCTGCAGAGATCAGAGGCAGGTTCAGCTCATTATGGTGAGAGGAGTATCATCACTGGGGCTGGCTGAGGCCTGTTCACAAGCTACAGAGAGCAGGGACCAGGGCTGGAGCTCCTTCTCTAATACAGGTTGCCAAAAGTAGTGCCAGGCTGGTGTGGTCCCATGATGACCCTGGCATTGCTGGGCCCCCTCCAGCCATGCTGGGTGTTTTGGGGTATCTGGGTGGGTCCTTCCCCATGCACAGCTCTTTCCCTGCCCAGGGCAGGCATGCTGCTATGGCCAGCCAGAAAGAAAAAGAAATGCTGCAGAAGAAAAAGGTAATTTTGATGAATATCACTCTCCCCTTCAGACTCTTGAAATAGGAGATAAACATTGTCAGGGAAAAATACAACAAACTGTCCTCCCTGCTCAGGTCTGTGAGTAACGTGTTCTCCTGGGCTGGTTTCTCACTGCAGCAGAGCTCTGTGCTGAAGGTGCAGCCAAGAAAAAGCATTGTAAGATGCCATATACTAGGAAAGCACAAAGTCATACAACCCAGGTGAGAAAATGGTGGTTTCAAGAGGAAAAAGATTTCACAAAATCTACAACACACAGCTAAGTGCATTTTTTTATTCTTTTTCATTGTGAAGCCCTCCCTTTTTCCTTGCAGTACCTGGACTAATCTGAGATCCACCCAATATTTTTCCTGGTTACCAGTGTTAGGCTGTGGGATAAATACCATGTTGCATGCCCATGAAGGAGCAATCATGGCGGTGACCCCAAATAATACCCTGTCCCAACTGCTCCCGGGCCCATTGCAGGAGCTGTCAGAGGCACAAAGGCAGACTGGAACCCAAATTACAGCCCAAGAGGAGGGGGCACCCTGGGGCTGTCTCGGGAGACTCCCAGCCCCATGGGCCATCAGGATGAGGCAGCTGGAGCTGATGTCCCTGCTTTTTGGGGGTGTCAAAGGCCAGCTGCTGGGGGTCTGTGCCACAGCTGCACTGGGGCTGTGGCACGTGCAGGTGCCAGCAACTGGGAAGACTGGGATCCAGGGGCAGCTACTGGGTAGACTGTGTGTCTGGGGCCTTGGGGGTAGAAAATGTAGCAAATAATACTGCAGCATTTAGCAATGGCACAGCTAATCTTGGTGCCAGACCTGATAGGAGGGGAAGGTGATTTTGCTCTCAGACAAGCCTGATTTCACTCATTCACACTGGCCCTCATGGCCACATGCACACCAGCACCAGGTGGCCTGTCCAGTCAGTGTGTCCAGCTGGTCTGTCCAGGACACAGTGGGGACAAGGGACACTGGCTCTCGCCCTCATGTCTCCGAGGCCTCAGTTAGGTTGGTGATCCTGTGCTGGTTTTGACTGCATTTCTGCACCCTTTAGGACCTGGCAGCAATGTGAGCTCAGACACCTCAGTTAATCTCAACATCCTGGAGTGTGAATGTTACTGATTCTTGCGGTAACTCACTGCAGCCCTAAAGTGGAGGTGGAAGATGCACTTGTTAGATTTGTGCTCGCTGTTGATAACAGAAGACATATCCATCCCCACGGAGAAAAGCATTTTCTCTTGTTTGGAGATGGAGATATACCTTAAAATTATATTTTATTTTTTCTTTGTGACTGTTTTAGTACTGATATTCCTGCTGAGTTTGAGCTCCTTTCTTGTTTCCAACTTCTGCTGTGGCAGCCAACCTACAAAGCAAGGCCCTTCGGTCCAGGGGCTGGGTCCCACATCTTGGGTAACTTTTCTTTTTTAATGTATTGCTCAGCATTTGAGTGTCTCAGATCCTACCAGTGAATTTCAAAGCAGAGCCATCAGCTTTCTGGACCTGCTGGGCTTGGCTGGTCTTCAAGCAGTCTGTATTTTGGCAGGTCCCACTTCAGTGGATCCAACGACTGTTCAAATATAAAGCGGGAATCGATAATGAGGATCGCATCCATTCACACTAGAGCTCTCTTCAGCCCTCACTGCTTTCTGAGTAAAGGTTAGCAATCCCACACATCTGACCACTCTCTACCTCCTACAACACCAATTGTACAAAGCCTGCTGTACACCTTCCCCCTCTTGCACCATCCAGCAATCAGTGCTGGTAGCAGCTCCCCACCAGCATTCTCCACCAGTTAATGCAAGAAGCCATATTGTACGCTGTTTCCTACAGAAGCACTGCTGTGTTTCTAAGTTCGTGTAAGATGTCATCTAGACCCCTGCAGAGGTCACATGGTATGACACCTCTTGTTGATTTCCAGCCAAGCTTTGGGGTTAGTCCCCACCATCATGTAAGTAACTGGGAAGGGGAATCCACATTTCTCCTGTTTTTTGCCTGCAGTGACCTCCCGCAATGCCATCTTCTGTGGCCCTGTCCTTCTTGAAGATCAGAGCAACCATCAGTCTTTGTGTTGATGACCTGTAAATCCAGGCCTGCTTATGGAAACCTTCTGTCTTAGGTGGGTAATCTCAATTATAAACTGCACAGCCTCTTGGAAAAGATCAGTTTATAAACGTTTAACAAGTATAGCTGGAAACCCAATTCCTTCTCTAAAGGTTAAACTTCTGAACCGCGGATAATTACTACTCTTCGCCTCCCTTTGGTGGCATCTTCTATCTTGAGCTGTAGAAACAATATGTAGCTGCTTTAAAGTTTAAAGTAAGTGAATGTCTTGGTGTGGCTGTGAGAAAAAATACCATCTTTGTGTTTCCAGATGAAGAACCCAAGGAGAAGAGCTGGAGGTGTGTGTTCCCATTCAGCAGGTGAGTCACCAGCAGAGCCAAGGGCAGCACTCGGTGCCAGGGTCTTGCTACACAGCAGCTCAGAGTGGTGAGGCTGGTGCTTGCAAAGCCGGGCTGTAGGCAGGGAACGTGGCCCTGGTTTGGGACACTGCTCTGCTCTCCCTGTGCTGCTGGGAAGTTGCATGTTCATTAGCTGCAAACGAGCATACCAGTTGCGTATAAAGACCTTGAGTAGGGTACACCTGGAGGTGCTTGGTGGGACTGAAGCACGGTTGCCTTATGCTCCTTGCTGCTGGGCTGGAGCCGTGAGGACTGTGCTGCCCACAGGGTTTGGTGCCAGTGGGGCATCCATGAAAGGCTGCTGTGTGGACATGGTGGCGTGGGTGCTGCCCCACCACCTGTGGCACTTGGTGCTGGAGGGTCCCCGCAGGGACAGTCCCCTGCAAGGAGGGATGGAGGAGGGCCAGGGCTGGGTGGCAGAGGCAGGCTGGTGTGTCCTGCTGAGCAGCAGGCAGCAGATGGCAATGTCGCCCTGCGAGAACTGCAGGCTGGGAGGCACAAAGGCAGGCAGGGATGCAGGTAGATGCTTGCTGTGCTGACAGTTTGGGGACAGGGGACAAAGTGACCCCCTCGGCAGTGGGCCCAGCTTCTTTAGCAGAAGCTGGAGGGTTTCAAGCAGCATTGGGTGCCTGGTAGAGGTGCTCCTTAACCCCGGGTTAGCTTGGCTCCCTGCTCTCTGTGGCCACCCAGGTGGGAGAGGTGAGCGAGCAGGCAGGCAGGGGCACCCCTTTCTGCTTGCTGCCCTCCCGTTCTGCATGGCAGAGGCTGCTGTGGGGCTGCCCGCACTGGCTGGAGTGCCACAGTTGGAGTAGCCCCAAGACATAAAATAGCCCAGGCTGGTTCTTGCCCGGCCTTAGGGGGAGTATGATTTTGACAGCTGGGGAAACTGAGGCAGGGAACATGCCTGTGAACAGATACTGGAGGCACTATGGAGCTGGTTGGCTGTTGTTTTTAGCGGTGGGGTGAAGCTGCTCCCACAGCTGAGCATTGGTAAAGGCTTGGCATGGCCCGGACACAAGCTTTGGCAGGGTGTCGTGCCTCCTCTCCCCGACTCACCCCAGTGCCAGCAAGTATTTTCTGGGTGCAACAGGCTGGGGGGCTTGGATGGCCACATCTCCTCCCCGTGCTCAGGGACCATTCCTGTGCTCCACAGAGCCCCGGCAGGATGAAAAGCAGGGCTGCTCCCTGCAGCTGTTGCTGCCTGGCTTGGCCGCATCCCGGGACCACAGGGCTATCTCAGAGGCGTACCTCGGGGACTTTGCACAGCCATGCACACTCTATCTGATGGGAGGAGAGCCAGTGCTGAAAGCATTTTCTTCTCCTTTTCTCTGAGTGGCTCCATCCCATCCTTTATCAGGCAAGGCTGCTGAGCTCAGGGAAATGGGAGCTCTTTGCCTGCTCAGGGCGGGCTCCTGAGGAGTGGCCATGGGTTTTGCTGACTTACCTGGGCTAACAACATGCTGGCAACTGCATCAGTGGTACCAAAAACAGGGCTGGCATTGGCCCTGGGTGTAGGTGGGAGCTCCTGGGTGCTGCCACTGCAAGTAACACCAGCAGCCAAGGCACCTCATCACAGGCCTGTGAAGGAGAGGTCAGAAGGTACTAAGAAGTAATTTTGAGTTGTCAAAAGGTGTACTGTGGGTCGCCTTGGCCACTCCATTGCCCGGCTGCAGCACATGTCATCTTGGTTTGGAACCAAGCTATTCCCCAGGGAGCAAGGCACTGAACTGCAGTTACTAGGTCCATTCTCTGCTCCCAGAGCAGGAACGCTTCAAATTGGCACAGAGCCATGCCAGTGCTAAAAAACAAATTAATTTCTTCCAGCTGAGCATTCCTGATTCAGCATTTCTCCTGCCAGCACTTTACAGTGGGTGTGAGATAACAAGAAGATACTGTGCACAGAGGGGTGGCAGTTGTCCTGGCTGGGTGTCTCCTGATTAGGTGCAATACAGAGATACCAGCTGTGCACTCTCAGCATGCTGAGGCCAGAGGTGGCTTTGGCAAAAGGGTATGCAGGTCATGGAAACAGGGATGGGTCCTCATGGTGTCCCTGTCACTAGCCCTCAGCTGTATCTCCAGCTCCATGCTAAAGGATGTGAGTACCTTGGAAGCTGTTGTTTTTGGCATGCTCCTAAAAAAATCAAGGCTTTATGCCAGAAGGCATCAGGTCTGTGTGGCCTGAGCCTAATTTCTTCTTCTTAGGAGAATTTGTGTGGCTCTATTTTCTTTCTGCATTTACCTAAAGCATGACATTGTTGTCATCCGTTAGACAGCGGCCAGGCTCCGCTGCCACAGCAGCTATGTTTTGGGGGAAGGAGGAGTGTCCTGGGCTGATACATCCATGAAACATCACAAACGATGCTCATGAGAGAGAGAGATCAGACTGAATGAGAGGTCCTGAGAGAGGCACTGAGCTTTTCAATCTGGGCTCTGCACTGATGTACGTGTGGTTTCATGTGCTCCTCTCCTCTGAAATTACGCTTTGGTTTAGAGAGACTTGACTTTTGACATTAGCCCTTAGCTGAGACACTTGTCTCAGCTGGAGGAGCATCAAGGAGACCAAGGGACAGTGCGAAGGCGCAGAGGTCTCCTCTGTCCAAGAGGATGGTAAGTGTAGTATGTAACAAGCAGGGACCGATGGCAGAGAGGGGGTATGGGTACCCAGAGAAGGGGACTGGCAGTGCTAGAAAAGCCATGACTAGAAATGAGGAGGAAGGAAACCCTGCCTTGGAATCAAGTGCAAAACTGAGCCAGATCCTTCTCCATTTGCTTTATGTCCTGATCACCTAGAAGTCCTGGAAAAATTAATGGAGAGGGGAAAGCAATCAAAACTTGAATGCATTGCGTGTTAGTGGTGACCTTCCCCTGCAGTGGAGATAAGGAATATGCAGTCTTTGCAGTCAGGGAAAGGAGCTGATTTCAGTCCAGGACCAGGAGGTGACTATCTAGCTGGACATTGCTTGTGCCACGTAAACCTGCTGGGGGGTCAGATTGGTGCCAGCGTTATAAACCTCTATAATTCTCCAGATGCCAATAGGCCTTATCTCTTAAAGTGGATCTTATTAAGTAGTAGTGGACTTTGCTGTCTGTATTGTGGCCTTTAAACCTCACTTGAGGTTCTTCACCCTCAGATGAATTGGAGAGGGTTTGACAAGGTGGAGGAAAAGAAAACCAAAGTGGTTTCTTCCATTGGGAGCTGCTGGGAGCCATGGGTGTCCTGCCAGCCCCATGGCTGGATGCAGCTTCAGGAGCAACTCCAGATTTGCAATGGTGGGGATCCAGGGTGGTCTGGGGCATGTGCCAAGCTCTTGACTTCCTCTGCACTGGAGCAACCCAGGTCCATCACACCTGCAGGGCCTCAGCAGGGCTCTACCAACTCCAGCCAAGCCAGTTGGGATGCTCTTTCTGCCCCCATTTGGAGCAGGAAGCTGCCCTTGCTCTGCAGTTCCCCTGTCTGGTTCACAAGTCCACTGGCAGCAGACTTGCAGCTAACAATGCTGGGCTACAGCTAACCTCACCTACAGTCCTGTGAGCAGGAACATTGCAAGGGACCTTTCTGGGCCTTTGATTGATTAATGTCTATCTTTGTGTTCCCAGGAAGGCTTCTGTAGCAAAAGCAGTAATTCACTGAGGTCCTGGTACGGGCGATGTCTCTGTTTCACACCTGATCCACGCAGTTCCTGGTAAGGCTCTTCAGCTCCCCAGGATGGTTTGGACCACCAGCCTGTCCTCCCCGTGCAGGTGCTTCCCTCCACTATTTCAAGATAAAGCAGCACATTTCTCTTGGGAAGGGGAGCCTCTGGTCAAGGGGAGAAGGAGCACTGTCTTGTCCCCCATGCTGGCTCCTTGTCCATTAATGCTCTGCCCATCTTGCTAGGCTGATTCCCCTCCCCGTTGCATGGGGAAGGAAAGCATTGCTCAAGCCTAGTGGGTGGGACTGCAGAGGGTAGTGAAGATGTCCTGGTTTCTTTAGGTAGCTATAACCTGCAGGTGTGGACCTGGCTGATGGGACCACCTGGGCCTCTTCTATCAGCTTGGCTTCTCAAACAGCTGCTCCAACAGCTGTGATTAATAGCAATTTATCAGCAGAGAGAAATGTGCTGTCTCTGCCTTGCCGACAAAGAGCTAGCAGGGAGGCTTGGCTGCCCATTCAGTGGTTTGCAAAGCTGCTGAGAGCCCCGCATGCTGCTTCTTCCTGCATCTCCTTTGGGGGCCAGATCGGCAGAGGGCACTGCACGTCCAGGCTTGATCTGCCTGGGAAGGGAGGGAAGGTCCTTTCCACTCCTCCAGCTCCAGGGCCAGAGGAGAGGCATGGACCAGCAGTGTTTGCTCTCTGACCACCAGGCCTCTCCCCCAGCTCCCCGCCAAAGAGCCCCGGGCTGCGGGGCCATCACCCTGGTGGAAGGATTGGGGCTGATGAAGGAAATCAGAAGGCACTCGGTGAAACGACAGGCAAATTTAGATCAAACGGCAGGAAATCTGCTCTCTGGCAGTGCAAAAGAGCCACACTGTGGAAAGCTCTGGTCTGGCAGAAGGTCATCCAAGACAAACACAGAGCTGCCTTCTGGGGCGGACTGGCTGACCGGCAGGATGGGCGAGAGCCGGGGATCTGGGCAGGCGAAGCTGTAAAAGCAGTTTGGCTTTGTGCTCCACTGTGGTCACCGCAGGCAGTCAGGGAGGAGCTCCCGCTCTGCCCACAGGCTGCAGGATGGTACCCCCAGCCCATGCAGGGAGCAGAAGGAGCCTTTCCCACCATAGGCTGAAGCTGTTTTTTCTGATGGATTTTTTCATCAGAACAGGATATTTATCAGCCTGAGCGGCATCAGCATGGTACCAGCCAGGTTTGGTGCAGATTGTGTCCTCCTTGGAGAGGTGGGCTGGGGAACAGTGTTTGGAGACAGGCTTTAGGCTCTTCCAGTGACAACATTTGTGTGCACGCATAGAGATAAACATCCCAAACGGGACATTCCCTTAATGCCTATGGAAGTAGCTGCTTGCTGGAGTGAACAGGGAGCCAGATGCTACCTCTTGCATTGCTGTAGCACTGCAGGTTTTGATGCAGCAGTGACTTTTCCTCAGTGGAGGTCTCTCTGGCTGAAGAGGCAGCAGTAAAGATCAAAGGCTCGTGGACTTTCTCGGACGGCATGTCCTGCTGTCTTTCGCAGGGCAGAAGGGGCAAGTGACTGAATTGTGGAGTGTTTCCAGTTTCTTCACTGGTTGAAATCTGGGTTTGTCTGAGAGCTCTTGCACTTAGTGATTTGGCAGCACTTGGATGACCATCCTGTAAACTCCACCTGTCTGGCTGGTTTCTGCAGGGCAGAAGTTACAGCTGAAACAGTGGTGAACCTCAAGAGGAGAGCAGGCTTGTGCATCTTCAGGAAGTACCTGTGGTTCAAGCAAGCCAAAGGCTTCACTTGGATGTAAGCTGATGTATTTCTAACCAGTAGAGGTGCTTACTTCCTGTGAACCTGCTTTGGAGTTCATTTGTTCACTGAAACCTTTATCAAGAGAGTGAAGGTGATTTTCCAGACTTCTTGATGTCCTCAGGAGGCAGCTTACATAGAGGCTTTCCAAGACACTGCAATCTCAGCTATTGCCCTTTGACAGCAGCAAAGATAAAGATATATGAACCTCCTGCTCAAGGAAGCACCCTCCTCCTCTTGCACCGCTTCCTTGAGATTAGCATGCAGTCTGCTGCTTCATGGCCTGAGGTTCTGTCCCCAGCAGAAGCAACTGGGGTTTCACACACAGCCCTAATCACCCATGAAAGTACTCTCTGACTTGTTTCTCCTCACCCACTTGGAGCAAGGGCTTGTGTGGAGGTGTCTGAGCTCTGCACAAGTGCGAGAAAGCATCAGGGTGGAGCTGGCTGATCTGCTCTGACTCTGCAAGCAAGAGGGATGCATCTCATCTTGTTTAGGCTACCTAAACAAGTAGCTGTTGCTCAGGAGAGATGAGAAAGCTGAGCTAAAACCATGTTCCCTGGCACGATAATGCCTGAAACAGTAGTGTGTTTATGTAGGACTGTAAAGGAGCCAGGAAATGCTACCAGCCTACCCGTGAATGTCCTGGTGAACCTCCTGGAGCCCAGAGCCATGGTCTCAGCTTGCTCCCTCTGGCAAGCATCAGACCCAAAAGGAAGAGAGGTCTGTACGTGGGACCAGCTGGGGAGCTCAAGGCTGCACAGACCTGACATGGGAAGGGTCTGTGGCAGTGCCAGTCAGCAAAGATGGAAGGGGAGGTGCCATGTCCATCCTGCAGGCTTTCCACCCTCATCCCCCACAGCTCCTTCTGGGAAAGGGAACTGGGCTCGCCAGCTTGCCGTCAGGATGCGGTTTCAGAGGCTTTCCTCAGATGAAATGCTGGGAAGAGTCCTGGACTGTTGGGCTTAGAGTCCTTGGGCTGATGAATGCAGATGAGACCTCTGCTCACCACAGGTAACCCATTGGTACAAGTGCTTCCAGAAACCAATTGTGCTTTGTCTTGGAAACAGGTTGGGTTTGGGTTATTTTGTGTCCACTGGTTCCCTTAGGAGACTGCCTTGGGGAGCTTCCCTCTCAATTGTTCGGAATCTTATACAGATTTCCAGCACAAATGTATCTATGGCCGGCTTTTTCGTCATTTATTCTTGAGCCAGAGGACAGTGCTGGCACAAACAGCTCTTTTCCCTGCCTGTACTCTTCGATGTTGATTTGAAATAGTCTTTCTTTGGCCTTGGGTTTCAGAGGGATGCATTTCAAAACCAGAAATAAATGGGCTTGAAATATTTCCCATAATTTTGCAAGATCTTGACCCTATGATAGCAAGATTAGAATAAAGATAACAACAAAATCAGCATTCAGGCTGGAACCACTATTGTTAAATAGACAACACTGTAAAGCCAGTACTTCTTGTTTACAATTGAACTCATGAATTTTTAGATATTAATGTATGAGGGATTGAGTAAACAACCATTGTGCCTCTAAGGAATGAGTCCCAGGCTGTCCTGAGCTGGAATACTTTGTACTTTCCTGATTGCCTTCCAAGAATTTCAAATTACTTTGTAACAGAAAAACAAGCCTGCTTCACCAGAGGTTTGCGAGGTTCTCGGGACGACCTTAACTCCTCTGCACTGTGATGTGGCTGGTTTTGGGGCAGAGCTCTGCAGCTGGTTACCATGGAATGCTGAGCACATAGGTTTTCTTAGAGAGGTGGGGACTACATGTGAAGAATAAACCACTCTGATCAGGAGAGTCAGCCTGGATGTATTAAAAACCTGCTGTAGTGCACAGGTCTGCAACCAGCGTGTAGCCCTGTCAGTCCCTGTTCCCAGTTTGATGGGCAAAGAGACATCACGGACACTGGCCCAGCAATCCTGTGACTTCCATGGAGAAGGAGATGTGAAGGGACTAGTGGGAAGTCACAGGGTCAGGGTGAGAGCCAGCAAGAGGAGGACTCTGCTTGCTTAACCCATGAGCCTTTCAGGAGCGGCTAGGATGCTCTCAGGCATGGCTCCCTGGGAACAGCCTCCAAGGACCAAGTGACAAAGGGGGGTGTGGGCAAGGTGTGTCCCCCTGTGCCCTGGAGGGACCATGCTCTCCTGGGAAGCTGCAGACCATGTCATGTACTCATGGGCTCTCCAGGCTTAGCAGGGTGTTTCTAAGTACGGTGGCCCTGACACCACAGGCTGTGGGCATGTGCAAATTGTCCCTTATTTCTGGCTGTCCTATGCTGAGTGAGTGCTCTTCAGGAGCAACCAGCCTGTTGCCTCCAACCAAAAATAACAGCTGGGACCAGAGACCAGCCTGCTTGATGTCCCTGCCAGTCCTGGGCTGCCCAAGTGCTATTTGGCTAGTTTTTGAGCTGATACCAACAGCCAGAAATGGAGAAAACTTTCCACTGGTGCTGGTGGCTGGGCATTTCAGACAGGACACGCAACAAAGGCAGCCGATGGCCTGGCAGCCTTGAGGTGTCCCTCTCGGCCAGCCTGGGCAGTCCTGTCTTGGGCATCATGGCCAGCACTTTGGTAAAGCAGGCAGGATGGGTCCCTCACTACCTGGGTTGTTCTTGGGTTTGGTTTCCAAGCCAGCAGCCTGGAGCTGTGGAAAGAGTCATGAATTCGGGTTACCAAACCATCTGCTGGCTGCATTTTAAAAAGCAATTAAAGTAAAATTGTTTCCAGCCCTTCTGTTTGCAAGATGTAGTCTAAAGAGAGATAACCAAGCCAGGATTTGCCTGATCCTGCTGCAGCTTCAAGTACAAGTTAATTTGGTCTAATCCCTCCACTGTGCATGCTGAAAAGTATTGAGGTCTCGGGGAGTGTGCAGGTAAACAGGGCTGCTATGCTCTTAGGTTTGAATGATGGTGAAACCCAGGAAAATGGCATTTGGATACTTTTTTTTAAATTATTGCTTTTAATCAGAAATTATTAAACAGAGTAAAAAAAATGTAGAAAATAAGAATACTTTTGCACGGTAGGGAATGATAGCATGTTGCCGAAGACTGATGGATGGCAGGTCTAGCCAGTGTTGGATGGAGCTGCTAAAGCAGTGGTCTGGGGAGCTCTTTCCAGGGTACCCCACAGGGCAGGGGGACTGCTGTGGCTGGCTGGGTGGGTGGGAGCATGGGGCCCTTGAGAGCCACCTCTGCTCATGCAGTAACTCCCAGTGACCTCTCAAAGCATGAAACTTTGCTTTCTTCCTTTTCTCACAGTGAAAGGCATGCAAAAAGGGAAAAAAGGGGTAGGGATGAAAAGAGAAGGTAGGGTGACATCATTCTTCCTTGTCCTCCTTTGGCAGCTGTCACCTTGCCAAATCAGAGAATAACCTTGTGGTGGAGGGGATGTTGAGGCCATGCTGATGGTGAGGGGCAAATACATAGGGGATTTAATATTCTTTCCTGGGTGTTTTTATGTCTGCAGGGTTTTCATGCCTCTTCTGCTGAGAAGTCATGCCCAGGAGAGATGGGGAAATGAGTCCTCGTAACCCATGCAGGGCACGTGTTTGGGGCCACCCTTATGCCTGGGGACTGCTTGACAACCACAGATGACAGGATCAAGACACCCTTACAGAAAGCAGGGACAGTTTGCCCTGGTGCTTCAGGCTGTGCTTGATGGAGAGGATGGACACCCATGCCACTGGTGCCAAACCTCTTGTGACTGCCCCCATGATGCTCTGGGTGCGAAGCAGAGAGAAGTGAGATCTGATCTTATGGAGCTCAGATTTGGACCGAAGCATCTCCTTTTTCCAGCAGGAGAAGGTAACATGCCCCAGTGCTGAGTCTTGATGAGGGTGGGATGAAATGACACGGTGGCTTATGGTGTTCGAGACTGCAGGATGCCATGGGGGCAGCCTGGCTTGGCTGTCACCATCACCCACACCCCACCATGCCAATGACCAGCCGAATGTAGCATGGTTGTGTATCGAGGGGCTGCCCAGGTCTCACATCTTATTTGACAGGGGGGAAAAAAGAAACAACAGGCTGGCAAGGAGGCAGGAGAGAAGTCTTCCCTGACAAGCAGAGCGGGTAGCACAGCTGCAGGGTCCCAGAGAGGTTCTGCTGGGGCAGCTGCTTGGTTTACAAGAAAAAAAGCCCTGAGCGCAGTGCCGGGCTGAGCCGGCGGCTTATGTAAGAGCTGGCAGCAGGGCTGGCGGTGCGGAAACCCAGCGGGCTGCCAGTGGGGTGCAATCGCCTTTGATTTTCTCCTGTTTGCTCAGCAGCTTTCATGCAGCAGGGGAGCGGGGCGAGGGCGCAAGATTCCTGCACACTGAACTCCTCTGTTTTTCGCGGTGGGATAAATAGGACATAAAACAAAGCCCCAAGCCAGCTCTTGCCTCCGAGGCAGCATGCTGCCAACCCCCCCGTGGGGTGGCCTGTCCCCCACCGTGTGCTCCCTGGGGAGCAGCCACCCCCCCCCCAGGGTGCTGCAGCCTGGGATGCGGGGAGGTGATGGAAGCCCACCCAGGGGGGTTTCTGCGTGCTGCAGCCATTTTTGCAGCTGGGTGAGGGTTGCCCCGTGGCATTGGTGAGCAGCAAGCAGGAAAAAGGGGGCAAAGCTCCCTGGCAGGGCTCAGGCAGCAAGTCCCATGGCCTCAGAGAGCGGAAAATGAGTGCTCTAGAAGTGACACCAGGCTGGACACCATGCGGACGCTGGCCAGGCTGGGTGTCCCCTGCAAGGGTTTTGCTGTGACCCAGCTGCCCCACAAGGCAGCAGGACCAAGCCCTGTCTGACACACCATGGGATGCAGCGGGGCTATGAGGGGGTCGAACACCGGTCCTCTCTGCAATGGGCTCTGTGTGTGGTGTTTCACTGCTCCCTTGAAATTGGGCTGCTTTATAATTTCCTCTAAGGAGTAATTTCCAGGCTGTCTTGCCCCCACGCTAGATGCCTGTCAGTGACAGAGGGCAATGGGGTTGACCTTAGCCCTTTCCCAACGCAGTATTAGCTAAGCTGGGTCGCCAGAGACATGCCAGCCCGAGCCCATGCCAGCTCCTCTGAATTTCCACAGAGCCATGATTTCACCACTGCGAGCCTGCTGCAGGGCAAGGTGAGAAGGCAGGGAGAAAATGCTTGCTGCTGGGGTTTGCAACACTTCCAAGAGTTTCGAATGGAGTTTGTTCTGGAGCAAAGCATCCTGTAAGTACCTTGAAGTCACTTGGTTGGGGAAAAGCATTGGCCAACGGCGAGGCTGCAGCAAAGCTTCTAGGAAACTTTATTGCTGCTAAAGCAACATGAAGGGAGGATGGTTTGGTGCTGCACCTCTGTCCTGGTTGTCTGTCCTGCCGGCCATGGTAGGTGGTGAGGTCCCCTCTCCTCCAAGGCGCTGCCAGTGAGTTATCCCGAGCTGCCCTGCCCCAGCCCTGCAACACTCCTTGTGCTGCTACGTGCAATGGCATTGCTGACTTCTGCTCCCAAAAAGAAGTGCTTCGGCAGGGGAAAAGCTGCCTGGGCAGAAAGTTATTTTCCTGGCTGGGATCTGGGTTCTCTGAGCCGCACACATAAAAACCCATTGAAAATGCAGAGGTAGGAAAGGCAGGTACTGCCTGCTGCAGCACTGAGCCTGGAAAGCTGGGCTGGAGTGGCCTTCAGGGTCCCTTTCTTGTGCCCCGATGGGAAGAACAAGCTGGTGGCTGGAGCTGTACGAGGGCCTCCCCGTGCAGCTGCACCAGCCTTGGGCAGGGGAGGCTTGAGGAGCAGGATGCCCAGGTGCCTGCTCCAGCTGCTGGTCTATGGGTGCTGAGCACCCCTGCAAGCGCCGGTGGCCAGTAGAGCTGAGGAGCCGTGCTCCTCCGAAACTGTCAGGGTCTTTGGAGGGGGGATGCAAACCCTGGGGCTGGTTATCCAAACCTCTTGGCCTGGGGTTTTGTGAGAGCTGCCTTTCTCACAGGACTCCCACTCTGGGCTTGATGGGTTGGAAATACTGCAAGAGAAGCCCTTTTTCTGTTTTGTTTTGGTTTTTTTCCCCCTGATGTTTGTGTCTTTCCACTTCCGTCTCTGGCCAAGGCGAGCGGTGCCAAGGCACAAGAGCCAGGCACACCCAGAGGGAGGGGAAGGCAAAGCACCCTCAACCCACAGGAAAATGGGGACAGAAAGCAAAGACGGCAGCTGGGAGTGAGGAGGAGGGTTTGCTTGCCAGCTGTGGCCGAGGAACAGCTCTCCTCGGGGAGGTCCATGGACTTGAGGCAGGTATTGTGGCTCCACTTCAGCATTCCGTCCTCTGGTCTTGCACTGATGCTGGTTTGCCACAGGAGAGATGAGAAGGGTCCGTGCTCAGGGTGCACACGGGGCTCAACACCCTCCTGCTTCCCAGCCCGCTGGTCGGGTCTCCCTAGACTCATTTTGAGCAGCAATATGAGTTCAAGCTGCACAAGTTCAAAAGGCTCAAGCTCTCAAAAAGCAGCACAGGATCAAAGCTTTCTAAACACTCAGGGCATTTGGCCCAGGAGGTTTTGTTCTGACTATTTATAGCAGTTGGGGGCCAAGCGAGTTCAGAGTTGGAGGCAAGCTTTTCCAAAGCTGGGGGCCATTTGGATTAGGGAGGGGGAAAGGGAGTTCAGCCAGGCCCGTTTCCAGCAAACGTTGACTCCTTCCCTTAGGTATGTGTTGCTATCCATGACACTAACAACAGCTCTGCACAGAAGTGCCTGGCTGGGGCTGTAAAGACTGAAACAAAAATGTGAATTGGCTGGAAAGGAGAACATGAAATAGAGAAAGTTTCCAAACAGCAAAGCTGTATCATTTGAAAGTGAAAACTGCTTACCAGCTTGTATCATCTTCCAGTCAACATCCTTCAATTACAAATACACCTGTATTGTTTTCCAGGGGAGAGCTGGTGATGATTTTAGGGCAGAAAGACTACAACATGGCTTTCTGAAGCATATGCCATGCTTAGAAATGGAGAGGTGTGTGTGTCTTGTTATCTTCAAGGTGAATCTTTCTGTGTTGTCACTAAAGAATGTGTCATTTTTCTGTGCTACCCCATATAGGCAAAGCCAGGCTTAAGTTCTGAGCAAGCAAACCAACCAGGACAGCTGGGAAATTGTGTCACATTTGAAGCTGTAGCCGTTGCAGGGCATGAAGGCAGAAGCTGGGGTTTTCCTGTCTAAGTGAATTGTGCTAATGATGATTTTAAGTTGTGAGGAGCATGAGCAGCATGCCTTAGCTATACACCACAGCTTTTGCATGCCTAGATCCACTCTTTTGATATAAGGCACTCAGTATAGGTTATAAAAATATACCTCTAATTACCAGTAGCTTCCCAGCCATGATCTGTAGGAGCAGCACCTCTAAACTTACTTCTCCCTAGGGAAAGGATGCAATTAGGTTGGCAGGTAATTATAATCAGCCTAATGAGGGGACGGCTCAAGGGAAGTGGATTTGGCAGCTGGGGGGTGTCCAGCCCAGGTGGGCTGTTATGGCAAGTGACATTATGCTCTTGCCTGGCAAGGGTGGTGTGGGTATTCTGCATGCTGCTCCACGCTGGGTGCTGTGTCAACAAACACAGCCCAAGTCTACCACATGTATGCCTCGGGTTGTTTTCAGACAGAGAAATGCCATAGCTGGAAGATTTCCTTTCATCTCCAACATCCCCACCAAAGCCTGTCCTCTGATGCAGAGGATGCCGATCCTTGTTGTGGATGGTTGGACTGCACTATAGAAGCCAAATTGTTCTCCTTCAGGGAAGGCTTCAATATCTCCAATGGATTTTGGAGAACGAAATGGTTGGAGAATGGGATGAAGGCAGGCCTGGACTGACTGCACATCAGGTGGCCATGGCTGGTGTCGCAAGGGGAATTGTCAGGCAGAAGGGAAGGCTTCCCCTGAAGCTACCCAGATGCCAGCCTTGGGGCCTGTCTTGTTCCATGTTTCTGTGAATGACCAAAAATGTAAAACAATATTGAGATGTGTGAATGAGGCAGAGCTGAGGGGGTATCGACAGTATAGGAAGTTATAAGTGTTATAAAAAGAGAATTGGATGACCTGGAAGACAGGAGCAATGACGCTACGAAGCTCAGCAGTATAAAACACAAAGTGTTAGAGCTTGAGAAGCAACAACATAAGATAGGACTTCACATTTTCTGGAGGTAACAGAGAAGGGCTTCTGACTATCCATTGATCTCACAGTGCCTGTAAGCCACTGCCTGAATGCTGTCATGCAAAAGGCAGATGCGCCCTTAGAGGACTCTCATGACAAGGCCTCTCCATTGACCTTAAAACCCTAAGGGCAAGAGCCACCAAGACCTCCACTGGAACAGCGGATACAGATCTGATCATCCTTTACCCAGAAAAAGTTAGAGTGGAGCGAGTGCAAAGTAAATCAACTGTCCTGCTTGCTCTAACAGTGAAATAGGTGTGAGGGTCAGATGTGGTTGTCCTTCTCTCATCTTGGTTTTTCAACATGGCAGAGACAGGCTCTGAGCCCAGTTTCCACCCCTACCCAGCAGAAGAAAATGTTCTTCTCTTTTTTGCCTCCTAATGATGATGATGACCATTCACCTCTTGTTTTGTATGTGTCCTTACTATGAAAGACTGTTCTTGTGCTTGGTGCTAATGTTCCCAACTCTTGGTTTGGAAAGGGTACACTGGCCAACTGGACAGTCATTCAGTTGGCTGAGAGGCTGTCTGTTCTGCAATTAACAGACAAAATGCCCATCACTGTGGTTGGAAAGAAGTTTTAATTAAAATCCTTTGGTATTGGCCTTGGCCAGTGTGGAGGGAATGGGAAGAGGGCAGAAGGCCCAGGTCAGTGTCTTCGGTCACCCTAGAAGAGTGTCTACTGAGCTGAGGCTGAACACAAGGAAGGACCTGGTTTATAATTGCATGGCCTTTTTTTTTTTTTTCCTCAAGTGACCTGCCCAATGGATGACTGCAAACTGATAGGAGCACAGATACTGCCAACCAAAAGTTGGGGTAGAAAGATTTGAGTCCTAATGAGGAACCATGAATAGAAGTTCATTCACATCACACAAGTGAAAAACACCTCACTCTCTTCTCTAATGAGCGTGGCTCTCCAAATGCTTTTGTCTTGGGCTTTGCTTGGCTTTCAGAGGTGCCCAGGGCTGCATCTTCCAGGCTGGCCTCCAAGCTGCTATCACCTACCCCATCTCTCTGAGGGCCACCAGGAAGGTGCCTCATTGTGCTGGGTGGCCAAGGTGCATCTGCAGCAGTCCTGTGTGTTTACGACAGTGGCATGGGTAAGCAAAGTCCTTGGAGGGTGAGATACCCCCTCAGGAGGGGATATGGTGGGCCCGGGTGGTCTCCCCTGGGTGGAAGTTGCCCTCCGTGTGCTTGCCTGTGATGTGCTGGGCTCTCTAGACAAGCGGGCACATTGTTTCATGTGTGGTGTTTGCCGCCAGTGCTGTAACTGCAGGTGCTACTCTAATGAACGAGTGTCTGTTCCTCCCAATGTCAAAGCCATTTAATTAATGCAGAGGTCACATAATAAGCACTGGGAAACTGGGAGCAGGGTGGGTTCCTCTGTTGTTCACATGGAGTGAGTCCTTCTTGCTTGCATGGTGCCAGCCCCATGGGCCTATTTATATTCCCTCTGCTCAGGATGAGGTGGTGGACTTTCTGGTTTGCACGTTAATGAGCAAGCAAAATTAAGACATAAAAAAAGCTGAATGGGTGCCAGCCCCACAACTTGTCATTTGAAGGCCAACACGAGGGTCCTACCAGCCCATGTTACCCCTTGACATGGCATCAGCACCCTGAGGCCATGTAGATGCTCTTCAAAACATTACTCCAAAATCTCTTTTATTTTTTCTAGGATTGTTAAGGTAACTTTGGGGGGAAAAAGCCCCCCTCAGTTCCTTGCATCGAGCCTTGACTCCTGCATCCTTCCTTCAGCATGGCACAGACTTTGCCAGGGGTACCTCAGACCCTTGCACAGGACGATGGAGCAGGCATCTGGCATGGTGAGTTGGGAAAGGATTTTATTTCTGCACTTGGGCTCTGGCCTAGAGAAATCAATTGGCTTTCACAGGTTTTAAGGAAGAAAAAAAAAAAATCCTTTCCTGTTCCCATTTAAGTTTTTGTCTTCTGCTTTCGGGTTTAATTTTGTGCTGTCAAGCTGTGTGGGAGCACTGAGCAGCTTTGGAGTTTCTCATCCAGGTGAACCCAGGCTCTTCAGCTTGGCTACATCCACACATGATCAAGATGGGTGTAGGCACCCAGGGTGCCCCTGCCTGGCACCCATCCTACGGGCAGGGGAAGAGAGGGGGGAGTTTGGGTGGAAATGGGGAGAGCCCCAGCAGTGAAACACAGGGGTGGCTCCAGGGATCAGTCAGCAGTGGGCTTCAGGGCTCGGTGAAACATCCTGCTGGGATCCATTTAGCCCTGTGCTGGGCCAGCCACCGGTGCAAACCCAGCTTTTGGGATGAAATTAGCATTTTGTGGCAGTGGCAGGGGCATATTTTTACTGTTCCCCGAGAAAAATACCATTTTTAATGCCCAAGTGTAGCACACAAAGGGGTTGGCTGTGTTTTTCCCTTCCCTTTCAATCCCCTTTCTGCACGGTAACATTTTCTACTTCTAAACCCTGTTCTTTTTTTTTTTGTTCTTTTTTTTTTTTCTTTTTCCCTTCCTATTTCCCCCTCCCTCCCTCCCCCCCAATATTCCCCTCTGGGGACAGCCCCTTTCCCGGGGTCCCCAGTCTTGGCAGGGTGCCAGGGAGGTGCCAAGGCATGCAGAGGGGCGATGCCAGTGCTTCCTGATCCCTCCCTGGCAGCACAANGCGTGAGACAGAAAGCAGCTGACGCTGTGTCCCAGCGCTCTGGCGGAGGCGAACTGGAATCCAGCATCACAAAACAAGCCCTGTGCACGCTCCCCTTCTGACGCAGGCGCGTGTGTGTGTGTTGTGTCCCCCCCCGCCATCCCCCCAAAATCTCCAAGTCTGCCCAGTAACACCAAACTGGGCTCCCTTTCCCACCCCACCCCGGCCAATCCGCGTGCTGCCAACAGGCCAGGGCCTCCGCTGCTGAGATGTGAGGGGCAGGAGCTGGTAGAGTTGCAGGGAACGGCATGTTTTCCTTCTCCCCTTCTTCCTCCAGAGCTGCTTGTTTTTTAATTCAGGGCTGGAGGGGAGGCGTGGGTCGGAGCTTGGAGGCAGCCCCCATCCTTTCCCAGTAACACAGCCTACCCCCACAAAAAAATGAGATTTTGTTGCTGCTCAAGGAAGCCTTGTTTTTAAGCACAGGCAGATAAGTGGGTTTTCTTAGGGGTGAGATGAAGGAGAAAGGAGCGGGGGCAGAGCAAGGAAAGCAGGGCTTCATCCTCCCTGGGTCCAACCATATCTTTTCAGGCTTTCCTGACTGCTCTGAGGTTTTGTTTTGTCCCCTCCTCTTTGCTTTACTGTTTTCCCTCATCTCTGACCATGCTTGCAGCAGCTGCTGTGTTTGCAGAGCAGGAGGCTGGGCTGGTGTAAATCCAGCGGTCCTGGGGCGCTGGGGGGTGATTGATAGTGGGCCGCCAGCTGGGCTCCAGAAACTCCCCGGGAAGCAGCTGGGGTAGGTGCAGGGATGAGAACACCGAACATGCTGGGTTTCAGAGGATTTAACTGAAGGACATCAGCTGCTTTTCAGGGGAGCTGCTGGTCCCTGTGCTTTCTCCCTGCATCAGGGCTTTTTGCAGGTCCCTTGGGCTTAGCAGCCACAGAGCACGAGCTGACGATTACGAGGCGCAAAATAATAAGCACATTTTGGTCTTTTCTGGCATGTTTGTGGGGCAGCACCTCAGGATGAGCTTGCCAAGGTATGAGCCACGCTTAGTGCACAGAGGTATCGGGGATGTCCAGTGCCCATCCCTGATGTAGGGGATGGGTCTTTGGACGCAGGACCGGCAGGGCAGGCAGGATAACGTGTCCCATGTTGCCTGGTTGGATGCACAGTTGTGCTGAGATACAGCAATGCCCGATGAGAGGTGGAGGCCAGCTCATGGCTGCTCTTCCGCAGCATTGGAGGAGCTCTGCTGTGTCAATGGCAGTAATGCTCTGCTGATTTGCATCCTGCTGAAGCCTTGGCCAAGAAAGGTGCATAGTGGCTTAATGCAACCAAATCCTTGTGGAATCTCAGTAAGTTGAGGACTTGATGGTAGTGGCCTTGTTGCAAAGGACGCCAGGTAACCACACAGCTTATATGACTTGCAGGGAAATTGCTGCCAGCAATACTACCAGCCAGATGGGGTTGTCCTGACATCTGAACATTTTGCAGCCACCTCGAGAGGACTGTCAAGCTCCTCTGGTCATTTTGGATGTCATGACACAGCACTGGCTGAAGGGAGGATGGGACAAATACCCTGCTGGCTCCAGGGTCCCTAAATGGCTGGGGAGAAAACAGCGACTGCTGCAAGCTGGTGCCCTAGGCTGCAAATGAAGAGCAGGCAGGCTGGATCCTGCAGGCGCTGTGTGCAGCCATTGGGTAAACTGCCGGAACGGAGCTTGGACTGCAGACTACCCGGGGAACAGCACAAAATTGTGCCAGGGGTGGCTGGGAGAGTCTGGCAAGGGCAGCACGTCCCTGGGCGTGCTGGTGGTGCTCCACCCCAGGGAGAGGCTGAGCCCAGGGTTTCTTGCACAAACTGTTTGCATAGGGTGAGGAAAGCCGGGGCCTGGGGGCACGGAGCAGCTTGGGACATCCCGTGGCAGCTTTCCCACACTAGCTGCCGGAGCTGGGCATGGACCGCTCTGCAGCAGCCCATGGGAAACACTGTGAATTACAGCTCCTGGGGGCAAGGGTATTGCCAGGCGAGTGGGACCAGCTCGGCCGTGCAGGATCTTCCCTCCACAGGGATGGGGCAGGAAGCACCAGGGAGGGCCGTGTCAATAAATAGGTGTTAATTCTTAAAAAGATTTCAGGGTCTTTTTCTCCTGTGCCCTGCTTCCCTCATCTGTTTCTCAGCATCTGCCCTTCTCATTGACTGAATTCTACCAGGACACAGAATATCTGGCCTGAAAAGCACACGTCTTGCATGGATAACCAGTACCACCATCGCTTCCTGGCTCTGCACACCTCCAGCACACAGCCAGAGGAGGAGTGCTGGAAGATTCAAAGCCCCAAGCTTTAACCCTTACAGCCCTTCTGAATTACACCCATGGACACGATCCCCGCAAGGTAACAGAAGAGCAGCCAGGGCCCTGCCAGCGATGACAGGTTGGAAAGTGGAGCTGGGAGGATGGCTGGTGTTAGACAGGTGACAGACAGATACAGTCTTCTAGTAGACTTGATCGTAGGCAGGGTAGACGTTCATCCAGCAAACTCCCTGCTCTGTTCATCCATAGGTGCAGAGCCAGGGAGAGGGCAGGTGCTGGGTGCCCCTGGGCTGGTTATGGTATTCACTGGGCAAACTGGTCATCCTAGACACCTGCTCACTCAGACTCGGGCTTGAGTGAGAAGTAGGATGCAGGCACAATATATAGGATATCCTATATGATGTCATGGTATAAGATACAGACATGGTCTCCAGCTCACTGTAGAAAACATCAGCCAAACAAACAGCTCAAGAGCTGGATTTCGTATTGGATTTTGAAAGAGCTGCAGTGGTAGGAAATGGGCTGGTTTTGTCCAAGTCCAAAGAAAAGAGAGAGGGGGGTGTTTCATTCCCTCCCCAACTCAAGTTCAGGTTAGGGATATACATGGGCTTAGCAGCAGGACAAGTGTTCCTCCCTACAGAGCAGGCCTGTGTCCATATGGCAACGAGGGTAGGGGCTGGCTGGGCTCGAGCTCAGCCTTTTATGCTGGGAGGTTGGAAAGAGCTGGCAGGGAGTAGGCAAGGGGGGGCCACCCAGCTTTGCATGAGGGTTATGGGAGGGAAAACATGTTCAGGAAGGTGTTAGCTGCGGCATGGCCCTGGGGCTACAGTAATTCCCCCCACTGTCAGTGATTTGAGCTGTGCCTACTGTGGGGCAGCGACCTTGCGGCAGGGCACACCACACTGGTCCGGAGCGTCAAGGGCAACCTTCCCATCGGTTTTCAAGTCTCAGAGGAGATTTCCCTGGTGGAGCGACTCAGTTTTCTTTGGAGCAAAGATAACCTTCCCCTCCTCCCGCACTGCCGAATACTCTGGCATTGCACCAAATAGCAAAGTCAACATGAAATACACCCTCATTTCCTGGGCCTCCTCTTCCCAGCCATCCTCCAGCAGAGAGGAGTGATATAGCATCTGCTTTTCTAGCCACAGGCCTCTTCCAGGGCCAGGTCTTTGTGGCTCTTCAGGGGTGGTGCCAAGAGCTTTGAAATCCATTCAAGGCATAAAGCAAGGCAGCAACAAGGAGCGAGCCTCGGAAGCAGCGTTGCCTGTATTGAGCCCTGCCCGCTGCCGCTATTGCCCTGAAGGGCCTCCAGTTTGCTCAGGCATTTAAGGAGCATCACTGAGGCCACCACCATCCTGTGGCATTGCACAACCTTCCCATTCGGTGCACGTGGGGAAAGGAGGCACTCGCATCTCTTTCCTTCCAATGTGGGCACAAAGAAAGGTTGGAATAAGGATACCAGCTCTGCCCCATTAGCCTGGAAACTGCTGTCCACAGTTATGGCATCGAGTCTATGGGCTAAGCAGGATCAGGAGAAGCTGATCGACAGAGGGGGATCCCGTCAGTGTCTGCCAGACCGTTTGCCTCCAGGAACTGGAAGCAAGATGGGATCAAAGGTGCATATGGTATCCAGTGTGCCTTCATTGCACCAGCTTCTCATCTCCATCCCAGTTGTCTTGCAAAGCAACTCAGAAGCTGTACGGGTGCTCTCCTAGTCTCCATCCTCTTACCTTGCTGCAGTGACTGACCTTCCTGAGACATTGCTCCCCACTCCTCCTTGGCTAATGGCATGGTGGGCCCGCTGGGATGACCCTGGGACCAGCTCCCATCCAGTTGCTGTGGACTGCAGAGGACACAGGGAGATGAACTCACCTTCCACACAAGAGTGTCTGGTTTGGGGGTCATGGAGAAAGCCGGGAAGAAGGATTTAGAGACTGCAAGACATGCCTAGTCAGACAGAAATGATTTAGCGGTAGACTGGTATTTTTTTCCAGCTTCAGTATCTCGTGCTGCCCATTCCTTTGCACTTCATTAAACTGCCCTTCCAGCCACCTTCTTGAACTCAGAACCACTGCAGTATGAGCTGTAAATTACTGCTGTCAGCCCCGTGATTCCCATGCCCTCCTGCTTGCCATCTATTGCCCTGGACACTTGGACAGGAGCCAACCTGGGCAGGACAGGAGGATCAGAGAGGGAAATATAATTAACAGGAGGGTGAACTTTAGGAATGACACTTTGGACAGGACTTAGGTGGGGCCTCTGGTAATGGGGCAGAATATATCCCAGAGGTCGCATATCATGTCTGGGTGTCAAAGGGGGAAGAGGTGAGAAGGTTGGTGTGCGGATATGCATGCAAACATATTTATTGCCTCTTCAGGGCTGCCTTACATTCAAAATTCATGGTACAACCTTTCTTCCAGCAGCATTTCCAGGATCCAGCGCTTGTTTCCAGGACTGCAAAGATGACTGGCAAATGGCGTGGAGAGAGTTTCTCCCCAGCCCTTGCACCGTACTGCCTGGGGTGAAGTTTTCCTCTAGTCTGCCCACCCCTCCCTGCTGCTCCTGTCCTTCCTGTTTGTTTTCTGTATTCTTCAGAGCCAGCTGGGCAATGTGCTCCAATATTTTCTTCCAAATGAAGTTTCCTACAGTAGTAAAAAAGGGGAAAATGTGGTTTGTGCTGTAGCTGAGAAATGTCCATGTCCTACGGCTCTACCCCACGTGCTTCTCTTCCCTGGAAGTGTGCGGTTACCTGGGGGTGCTGGTTGACAGCCAGCTGAATATGAGCCAGCAGTGTGCCCAGGCGGCCAAGAAGGCCAAGGGCATCCTGGCCTGTATCAGAAACAGTGTGGCCAGCAGGAGCGGGGAAGTGATCGTCCCCCTCTACTTGGCACTGGTGAGGCCGCTCCTTGAGTCCCATGTTCAGTTTTGGGCCCCTCACTACAGCAAAGACATTGAGGCGCTGGAGCATGTCCAGAGAAGGGCAACGAAGCTGGTGAGGAGCCTGGAGCACAAGTCTTATGAGGAGCGGCTGAGGGAACTGGGGTTGTTTAGCCTGGAGAAAAGGAGGCTGAGGGGAGACCTTATCGCTCTCTACAACTACCTGAAAGGAGGTTGTAGTGAGGTGGGTGCTGGTCTCTTCTGTCAGCTGGCTGGTGATAGGACGAGAGGAAATGGCCTCAAGTTGGAGCAGGGGAGGTTTAGATTGGGTATTAGGAAAAATTTCTTTACTGAAAGGGTTGTCAGGCATTGGAACAGGCTGCCCAGGGCAGTGGTGGAGTCATCATCCCTGGAGGTATTTGAGAAGCATGCAGACAAGGCACTTCATGACATGGTTTAGTGGGCATGCTTGATGGTTGGACTCGATGATCTTAAAGGTCTTTTCCAACCTAAATGATTCTATGATTCTATGCAGGTAGGTCTGGCAAAGCCCCTGAGTCCCCCTGATCCCCAGTCATTCCCAGTTGTGCCCAGACCCCTTGCCAATGGGCAATGCCTGGGGGAGGCTGGGGAGCACCCTGCAACATGGGGCCCTGCTGACAACCTCCAGGTTGGTCTTCTCCAGCCACTGGAGAAGCAGATGACACTTGCCCTCCCCCTGATTGCTCACCGACAGCAGCTCCAAATGAATGGTCCTGTGATCCCCACCACAATGCATGCCCGAGAGCCCAGCTCTGGTCCAAGTCTCCTTTGCTGATCTCCACTCAGACCCACCAAAGGAAGACTCAAAGCTCCCAAATAGTCAATGCAATTCAGAGCATGGGCTTTCAAGCACTGGTGCTCAGGCTCACCTGCCTGTGCTTGCACACTAAGACAGCCTGGATGCTCGATCTCCAGAGGACAGACACCTTGTAGTTGCTGTGGATTGCAATTCCTCATCAAGTCTGAGTCTCTGAGACAAAAATCACAGCAAGGCAATAGTGGCCATTGCCGCCGGTTCCTGTGTGGTGATGCTGCCTAGGGTGGGCAATAAGGGGCAGAAAGCTGAGTTATAAATAGAGGAGGGAGCCATGGGCAGAACAGTTATCTCCCACACCCTAAATCACCTTGCTCCATGTCAGTGTTATGGGGCTGTGAGGTCTTAGGCTCTGTCATTCCTTCTCAGATGAAGGATGATGTCTCCTTGCAGGCTGTTGAAGCCTTAGCACCAACTAATCCAGCAGAAAAGGGCAAGCAGGGGTATTAGGAGGGAGGTAAGTGGCAGAGGGACAATTCTGGCTGGAAAAGAGTTTCTGCTGGAGGTTTTTCTGCTGTTTCACTCTGCCTGTGGCTATGAGCCTCCTGTTTCTTGCAGAAAAAGAAGGAGACTTTGAAACATCTGTTTGCAACCCCTTTGTCCCCCTCCTGGTGTCATCTGATCACTGACTGATGTAGGAATCCATGCTTAGGCGGATTATATAAAGGGAAGAAAGAGCTTCCCAGTGTAAAACCCACAGGATGGGTGGGTCGTGCCAGGGAGGCACTAGCTGAGCATTTTCTGCAGCTTCCAGGCAGCTAACAAGCCTTTGGCTGGTAACATGGCAGGGCACGGCGGCTTCAGAGAGAGATTAGTCTCCAGCAACCACCAGACACAGACCATGCTCCTAACAAGTATGGAGCAACCTCTGCACCACAATGAGAGCTGACTCCATGCCCAAAGGATGTATAGCAAATTCCTCATGACCCTCTCTAGGAACTTTGGAGGTGCTGGCAGGAGCAGGGTGCTGGCTCTGTGGGAAGCTGCCAGCTGTTTAGCTGTTGTTATTATGGCAGCAGTAAACACCTTCCCACAGCTGGCCAAAGGCCAGTGCCAGCATCAGCCCCACAGCTGTGACACAGTCTGTGTCCTGGGGCCACCCTGCTGACATCAGGTGCCAGCCTCTTTGCCCATGGAGGGAGCGAGGCAACCTCTCTGCTCATCCCGATCCAGCTTCAGGGTATTTTGGTGGACTGGAGAATAATCCCCCTGTGATGCTGGTTCAGCCGCAGTGAGCAGCACCAGGCACGGACCAACACCTAGCTAAATGTCAGCCTCCACTTTGCATAGGTCTTGCTTGTCAAGAAACCATCTTCTTTGAGTCCATCTTCTTTGGGTCCAGAGGATGTCTTTGAGGTTGCACGCACAAAGCTCCTTGTTAAACTGGGGTTAAGAATGATGACTATAGAAAACCATTAAGAAATTAAGCCCCTCCACTAGGATCTCTTTAACTGCAGCCAGTCTTGGCTGTGTGTGGTGGGTTGATCCTGGCTGGATGCCACTTGCCCACCAAAGCTGCTCTGTCACTCCCCTCCTCAGCTGGACAGGGGAGAGAAAATATAATGAAAGGCTCATGGGTCAAGATAAGGACAGGGAGAGATCACTCAACCAATTACCATCATGGGTAAAACAGACTCAACTTGGGGAAAATTAATTTAATTTATTACCAGTCAAACCGAAGTAGGGTAATGAGAAATAAAACCAAATTGTACAACACCTTCCCCTCACCCCTCCTTCCTTCCCGGACACAACTCCACTCGCAATTTCTCTACCTCCTCCTCCCGCAGCAGCGCAGGGGGACGGGGAATGGGGGTTGGGGTCAGTTTGCCACACCTTGTCTCTGCCGCTCCTTCCTCCTCAGGGG
>VYZV01017202.1:155920-176728 GCA_013401275.1 Pandion haliaetus | reverse complement strand
ACCCGTCCCCAGTTTGTCCCAGTCTCATCTCAGCATCCCCATGTCACCCAGCTCCCTGGGGGCAGGATGCCCATTGTCCTACCAAACATATCCCCTGCTGAGATCACTTGCACCCAGAGCCCTTGGGCATCCTGTGCCACCCCCGGAGACGGAGATGGGGTCTCCAGCATGGCACAGCCAGACCCTCACTCCTGGGGGGGCTCTTCTAGGACTGATAAAAGCAGGAGGGCTGTCCTCTGCCCACCACCTTGCTGGTCCCCAGCTCTTCCACCCAGAGCCCCAGCACCCACCCACCCAGCTGCCCCTCACCTCAGCCGGGCACTGCCGCTGTTGGGACACTTGAGCCCCGGCTCAGCTGTTGACTCCAGCCTGTCCCTGAAGAGTGGGATGGGGACAGGGAGCCACTCTGGGGTGGAATTTCACTCACTCTGGTGACCTCGTGCCTGCGGCACACTCTAAAAATACAAATAAACCAGTGGGTAGCACAAAACCCACCCCATTTCCCACAGAGGGCTGCTCGACCAGGCCCTGCCTCCCCTGGCTGCATTCTCCTTTGTGAAAAAAATTAAGCTGAGGGCTAAAAAAAAAAGGCCAGATCCTGTCCTTCCCTGGTCTGAGCTGAAGAATATACTCAGAAATCAACTGGGGCCAATTTGCTGAGGACCTGGGCATGGTGTCAGGAAGGGGCAGGCTCCGCGTCCCACTTATGCTCCCTGCTTTGCTAAGCCAGGCCAGCCAAGCTCTTCCTATACCCCCTGGGCTCTCCCAACCCTCTGTGCACCCCGTTGCCCTTCTCATCCAAATCTGTCTGCTGCAGGGAGGCCAGGCTGGGCACAGCAGTCCCCCCATGCCGTGGGGAGCCTGTCCCCACCCACCGAGAGCATCTCACCTTCATGGTGTCCTTGCCTCCAGGCATCTCCTCTGCTGCCACTTCAGAGAGGCCCCAAAGCAGCAGCAGGAGCTTTTCTTCCCCATCCTCACCTGCACAGCTTTATGCTCCGTAGTAACCAAATTCACTCCCATTCCTACCTCTCCCGGTCTCATGCCTGGGGTCATCAATACTCAGCCCCCTCATAAAGGTTGTTAGAAACCATCTGTAAGCCCGACACTGGTCCAATTAATATAACTTCTGATAGCAAAATCCCCTTCCCAGCCCGTTCCTCTCACATCTGGGGACACAGCGAAATCAGGACCCAGGCGCTCTGCCTTCGCAACCGCACAGCAGAGGGTGTCCCCTCACGTGTCCCCAGCTAGTATGCCAGCTCACCACCGCTCTCAGGAGCAAGGAGCCAAAGGGGATGGCAAGAAGTGGAGGCTGTGGTTTGCCTGCACGCAGCGATAAAGCAGCTCAGCTCTCCCGAGTGGCAGGGAAGGGAGGGAGGGGACAAAAAGCCCAAGCAAGATGTGTTTTTGCAAGCAGGAAGATTAGGAGTAGATCAAGGCGTGCTGGCAGCCGGCACAGGAGAGCCAGCGTTATCTGTGAATGGGTACAGAGTGTTACCCACAGCTCCTGTCGCCGCCAGGGTGGGGAGGTGGGGAAGGGAAGGTCAGAGATGTTTGCTCCTCAGCCAAGTGGCTATTTCTGACATCGGGAGCCCGTGGCTGAGGCGAGAGAGGATTTGCAAGCAGCAGCTGGACCTGGGCTGCACCCAAGGAATATCCACCGCCCCTGGGCTGGAGAAGCTGCTCTGTCCCCGAGACCCTCGGTGCAAGCTCCCCCCCGATGCTTCCCATCACTCCTGACCCGCTGCCAGCAATGCCCCGTGCCCTGGGACACACTGTCCCACGCACTGACACCCCAAGAAGCCGTAAGGCTAGTGAGGTCCCCAGGCAGGGAGCAGCTAATGCAGGGCACCGATTGAGTTACAGGCCAGCGGTTGTATCATGTTTACCAGCTCCCCGCCGCATATTCTGTGCTGGGAGGGTTCCTGGAAGCGGGAGCTGATTTCGCACCCCCTCCCTGTGCTGCACAAACATGCAGGCTATGCCAAAAGCAGATCTCTGCACGTGACCACTGCCGATATTACCCAAGCAGCTGGCAGGGAGTAGCCAGCCCCTTCCTTGCTCTTCTCCTCCTCCCCCAGCCGTACGCCTCCCATCTCCAGCACAGGGCTGGCCCCATTCATTTTTTTATTCTTCTTCCCTTTCTCTTAACTCTGTTTAACTTTTCCCATCTCTTAATTTAAAGCAGAGATGGCGGCCCTTCTGGAGGTGCCAGAGGTCTCCAAACCTTTGACAGGATGGTTAAATCCTGGGTTTCCTCCACCCTGTGCCATTGGGCCGCTCAGGAGACACCAGAGCCCCAGCCAGCCACTCTGGGATGAATAAAGTCCTGGAGTCCAGACTCTCTAAGTGGTATATGAACCCACTACCTATGCAGGGAAACAGGGTGTGAGTCAGCTGCAAACCCTGAGCATCACTTGCAAACCCAGGCGCTAGGACAGCAATCTCGGGCCCCGGGGTGCTGGGGGTTGAGGACACTGAAACACCTTCCCTCCATCTGGCAGACAGGGATGAAGGCAGAGCAAGAAGATTTTCCTGCCTCCCCTGGGCCATGCACGGACATGCTGCAAACCTCCGACGCCACACTGCTACCCAGAAACTCAGCCTGGAAATCTTCCCTGCACAGTACCTGAAGGCATCCTCTTGAATGGAGTTCAGGCTGTTTCTGCAGCCCTACCAGCATGCCTTCTCCCTGCCAGCAGATTTTGGGGTGGCAGTTGCTGTATCGGTAGGTCCCACCTCTGTTTTTCTTTCATATCTGGGCCAGCTGACTCAGTGCGATGGCAGGGTGCACAGGGGCCACCACCTAGCCCTTGGTGATAACACTGCTGGGGATCTTCTTCTCACTGGCATGCCACTGCAGCAGGATGGGATGCTGGGCAGAAGGGCTGGGACTGGGCAGCTACAACACTGCTGGGGAGCCTGGGAAAAGCAGCCACTTGGATTTCTCCCAGCCAGCCTCTCCTGCATCTCTGTTAACATCCCAGCGACACCCCTGAGAAATGGGAAGGGTCGGCCCAGCCGGGAACTGTGCCTCTGTTTTGAGATCCAGGTCCTTCAGCCTCAATGCTCACAGGCACGCAGAGGACACGGCTCACTGCTACCTTGCTCACGCTGCCCCGTTCCCTGAGCCCCCCTGTGCCTCTGATCCCAGCGATGCAGGGCAGAGGGAGATGAGTGCTTGCAGGTGCTGGTTCAAAGAGCTCTTCAGCCTTTATACCTCATTTGCAGATGTGAGGCCTTCTGGACAGGGATTGCGTATCCAGCATCAAGCAATAGGCAGCTCCGCGGTCAGGAGGACAGCCCTGGCTTTACAGCCCTGTATAAAACATTTATGCTCTCTCCCTTTTTGGAACAGTGTCACCCACAGCTTGGCTTTACCTGGTGCCCCACCTGAATTACCCTCATTTGTGTAATGTCTTCCAACATGGGGTTTCAGATGTCCAGCATCTCCATTGGGCTCCTGATATTACTTGCTCTCTGATTTGCTTTAAATACATCCCTTCTTAAGACAGATTGTTTACGTTTTTTGGAGGGTTTTGTGTGTCTAAGTCTTTCTATTTTTATTCAAGATTTCTTTTTGAGATAGGCTGGAAACTATCCTGAGTTGCCACCAGGGCAAAGGTTTCCCTCAGATATATTTACACATTCAGGAAGACAAACTACAAGATCTAATCTTGCAAAGACTCAGGCACATGTTTGACTTGAGACAACTGCACCATTCCTTCGTGGCAAGTGAAACAGCTTCAAGCTGAAAGTTAACCTACACCTACTGGGTTTTTTTTCTGGTGTGCATTTTTCCCTTGTAAACAAAGAGCCAAACAAAGCACCTTTGCTACCCAATGGAAAATTCAATTTGAGCAAAAAAAGCTTTGGAAATAAATGGTTGGATTTGCAAAGAGTCAGCACAGCATCCACCCCAATTGGGTGGGCTCTGGGAACACAAATGGTGAGTACTGCTGCATAAAAATAAGGGGGAAAGAGAAAGGGAAGGGAAGTATGTGAAAAGAAAGAGCAGAGAGCCTCTGCAGGACTGCAGGGAAATGCCATGAGCACCCCCAAATTTAAGGTAACCTCTCCCAATGTTCAGCACCGTTGCCACATGGGGATGGATCAGCTCTGACACCATGCAGGCTCTGGATCCCCATCCCACATGGGAGAACACCCTGTCCCCAGCCTCCCTGGCACACCGAGAGCTAGGGAGGGAATCCACGCTGATGCCATGGATATGAGTAACCTCGACGCTGACTTTTAGTGTAAGCATCCCCTCCTGTAACCTCCTCAGAGAGCCCCAGCTTCTCTGCAACTTGATCTCTCCCATCACATCTATGTGCTTTTGCCCCCTTCCTGCACCAAACCCCCCTCCCACCTTCCTTTAATTACAAATATCGTGTAAGCTCAGGCAAAAACCCAATTAGCAGCCAGGCTCCTGTCAGCACCTCTTACCTCCGTGTTAGCTGCGTCCTTAGTGAACTGCTTAAAAATAGAGGCAGAAGGATGTTGCCCATGGGCAGGAATTTTCCACCGGGTAGGTACAGCCAAAACCAGGTCACACGATGCGGTCCTCCGGTTTGCATCACCCACCAGCACCGCAAGACGTAGCTGTGCCCCTGGGCAGCCCCTTCCTGGGCTGCCTGGATCCCTCTGTCTGAGGCATTGCCCAAAAGAAGCACCTTTCACATGCCAGCTGAACCTGAAACATCCCCAACCTCATCCCAGAGGTACAGGCTCCAATTTCCAAGTTCATCCCACAGGGCCACTAAGCTCAACTGGGACTCACTCAGCATGACCTTGGCACAAGGCTTCATGCATCAGGTGGTTTCATGTTGACCCCTATCCTTGGGACGTGAGGACTGAGCAGAGGGATGAGTCTCTCGGTGATGGGTCTCTCTGTCCCATCAAGTTGCCTGCAGGATTAATAGAGTCCAGCCCTGCTGGTGTTGCTCAGGACATGATGAGGACCAAGGGCTGTTTGAGGAGAAGATGGGGACCGAGGGCTCTTTGAAGATGAAGACACATCCAGGAGGGAAGGCATCCTCACCTTTGCTGGAGGGGCACTTCCTCGCTGCAGCACAGGAGCCTGCTCAAGCTGTTGCAAACGAGCTGAATAGCTGGGAGGGCAGTTCAAACCACTTTCCCTGGCCATGAGCGGTGAGATCCAGAGGGTTTCCAGGGGAAAACTCCACTGCCCACTCCCCAGCCCACTTCCTGGCCAGCAACAGCCTGCCTCCAGCTCCCTACCACCCCACATCTGGAAGGGAAGCATCAGGAAGAGACATGCTGGGCACTTCCCTCCTGCACATCTGGGAACTGAGAGTGTTACTTCATTGTGCTGGGGCAGGGAGGGGTTTGCTGGTGTTATTACTCGAAGCCAGCCCAGAATCCTAGGAAAACAAAAGCTTCTTCCTTGCCAAAGGGAGGGCTGGCTAGAGGCAGCCACTGGAGATGAGGGCTGGGCTATTCTCTGGGCTTCTAAAAGCTACATTTTGGTGTTTAAATTTAGCCCTAGATTGAAATTTTGCAGACGTGAGCCCTTCTGGTGAGCCAGCAGCCTCACCAGCATCAACACTAGCTAGCTTTTGCCACACACCCTTCCTTCCCCAAGAGCTCAGCCTCCGAGCCTCCAGCCCCAGCAGTGATGTGCTTCATGGGGCAGACCCCTGGTTGCCCATCAGCAAAGAAACCATGCAGATGTGCTCCAGAGAGCAGCAATGGCTGGACAAGACAGTCTGATTGGAATAACAAGGTTTCTTTGGCCATCTGGTCTGCACTGAGACAGAGGAAGATGCTTGCAAATTTTCCTTTAGGTAGATGACCAACTTGACCAAAGAGGACTTTCCAGAAGCAATGGAGATGTGAGGTATTGAGAGCTCTGGCCATGCCCTGTGTCACCTGCTTTTTCCCTGGGGCACGGAAAGTCATTACAGCTTTTGGTTTCTTGTACTCCAGCCCTTAAGCTTTAGGATGACAGTCCTTGCCTGGGAAGGGAGCCAAGCCCCACGCTTCTATTTTATCACTATTATTGCTATCCATTTTTCCCACCTTACTCCAGAGTATGGTAAATGGCTTCAAGGAAAAAAGCCTTGCTCACAGCAGGTCTCCCCTCTACATTTAGACCCCCAGATGTGATAGGCACTCTTTTTTTCTCCCAAATACATAATCTAAAGGCTTCAGCCAGAAGTTGTTTCCATAGTGCTTGATCATACCACCTTGGAAGCCAGGCACAGTCCAATACTTGCCAAAGGCTGTCGCTTCCCGCCGCTGCTGAGCTCTGTGGCATCTGCAAGAGTTGGCCATTGGAGTTAAAGCAGGCAAATAAGGAATCAGGAGGAATGCTGTTTTATTTGCTGGAGTTCTGCAAATAATTAATATGGCCTTGTGCTTTGGATGAACCTGGTTTGATAAGGATGCTATTCATATTCCAATGATTCCTTAAGAAGAGAAAGTTGAATACAAGTGAGCAATCCAGCTCTTCTCTGCTCTATGCCTGCAAGGGAAACATGCCTGTAGGCTTGTACTCCTGGGAAAAGAGAGATTCTCCAAGATGCTTTCAAGGCTTTTCTGCAGAAATCCAGTGGTGCATGAGAAGTACCCTATAAATGAGGTGGAAGGAACAGGGAATGGCAGGGAATCACTCCTATATAACATGACACAAGGCCACTTCATACAGCAGCTCTCCTGCAACTGCTTTCCCCAAAACACTATTCAGCCCCAAATCCAGACCTCTGGATTTCTTCAGAGCTGCTGTATGTGACCACTGGCTGGCACTGGAGCACTGGAATAGGATGTGGCTGAAAAGAAAACCTTACTTTCAAAGGGCACCTAAGAATAGAAATACCACAATAGATCTTTAAGATGAATGGACTAAAAATTGCAAAATTTTTCATACAAAAATTAGAGTACTAGAATAATGCAAACAGCCAAATACCCAATTTTGTGGCTTATTAAAATCCAGGGGAAGCTGATCCTCTTGGCACACAGCTCCTTAGGGATAAACTGTGTTTCACTGCTCTGTGGCAGGGTTCAAACACTACAGGGATGCACAGAAAGCTTTTGAGCACAGCAAGCCTCCAGAAAACACAAAGGTAGCTTTGTCTGGAGTATATCGACCTCTTTTTTTCTTAAATACTAATTCTGACTCAAAGATAAATATTTAACACGCGCAGAAACACGTGCTCCTCTCTAGGAAAGCAACTGTAAACACACACTGCCAGGCACAAGCTAGGAAGAGCAGAAACACAGCCAGCTTCACATTGAAAAAACTTTTCCTCATGACAAAGAGAACCTGGTGCCAGTGTAAGAAGAACTAAGGGGATTCAGCAAGTTGCTTAAGCATATGCTTTGCTAAATTTGTGGTTCATCAAGGAAGAAGGATTGAAGGAAGATGCTGCCTGCTGCACGAGAGAACCGTAACACAGATGTAATCAAACTTAGCTGCTCTGCTGAAGCTTTGAGTGACCCTGAAGATCTGGGGAATACAGGTTAGCTCTATTTAAATCAACTCAGTTGCTCCTACAATCCCCATCTTTTCCCTGGCAAGTGCTTTTGCTTTTAACCACTTTTATTGCTTCCTTTCCCTGATCACTCACTGCTGTGACAGATTCAGCGCTGTCAGAAATGCTCGCATCTTCAGATTAAACTGCAATTCTGCTCCGAAGAGTGGCTGTGGAAGTGTTGTGGGTGATTTGATCTCAACAATCTGCATCAGCTCTGCAGTGCTACCAAGGAACAAAAGGGGACGGTGCCACCAAAGCAACAGGTTGTTGCTCAGAAAACCCCCAGGGAGCACGTCCAAGTGTCATCGGGTCTTTTCCCTAGAGACACTGCATGTTGTTTCTCCAGGATGAGCTGCGCTTGGAGATGAACTTGACAGTTGAACCACACTAATAAATCTAAAAGGAGAATCAGCAAGCTATAGGCATAATGAAAACATTTTGCAGTTTTTATTGCCCAAAGTCACATTTTTTGGTTTGCAGGAATCCCTGATATTTTTGCAAAGGCTTATTTGACTTTGGTAAAATGGAGGTATTGCTGGACTCAAGATCCTTTAGGCCAAACTCTGCTCTGTTGCTGCAAAGTGCCACCCCCTCTCACTTCTACACGGTTATACAAATATATACGAAAACTCTCTGGGTTCTTACCACCCTATTAATTTCTAAGCAGGTCTTCATGAGAACAGCCCTTCCTGGATGCCATCCGATTTCAAAAGTGCCAAGAACTTTTTTAAAAAACTCATAGAAACCAGGCAAAACACACTTGACATGAGCAAAGGCAATCAGCTGGAAAAAAAAACCCACAACCACAGACCCAAGTTCATCCCATGGACGAGGGGAAGGGGAGGCAGAAAGCCAACACTGGTCTCGACTCCGGCTGCATCCCATCGGTGAGGATGCTGGTTGGGAGGGCAGCCCACGGCCTCCAATCATGTCGCCGGCAGCTCATGTTGCTACGGTCCTCAGGTCTGAACCTTTGGAAATTAGGTAAAAGGTCTGAACACGAAGCTTTTTTCCTCCTCCCCCTACTCGGTGGTGCCCCTTGCCTAGCACAATCCCTCTTCCTGCTGAGCTTTAGGAGGAAAGCAGCTGGAATGAAGAATTAACTCTCGCAGTCCCAGGGGCTTTCCAAAGCAGGAGCAACAGTGTGCGACACGAACGGCATCGCAGGGAACAGGGGATGTACAAGCAGATCTTGCTTTCCACCTGCCCTGTGGCGATGAACCAGAGAAAAAACATGGGCGTGAGGATGGATGCATCGTCTCTTACCCCCAAAAAGGGGACGGATTTTAAACGGGTTTCATGCTGGTGGAACAAGCTGCTTGGAGATCCCAGGGGATTGGATTTTTCCATCCCCTGGGTAGAATTCAGCATTTCTAAGAGTGCATCCTAGACCTGGAGGGACTCATCTCCCCCCCCATTCCAGAGCAAAGGATGCAGTCCTGATACCTGTGCACGTGGGTCCCTGAGCATTCCCTTCAGCCCAGCGAGGGGATAGCTCTGCACAGCGGAGGTTGGTTTGGCACAGACGGGACCAAGGCCATCTCTGGCTGAGGTCAGAGCGCCAGCGATTAGAGGCAATGCCGAGCTAGCAACACGCCCGCCTGCTGCAGACCCACGCATTGACGCTTGTCCCGTTCCCGGAGGCAGCCTGCCTGCACCCACTCGCTCTGTGCTATACAGGCATGCCCGCACACCCCTGCCCACCGCTGCCACCCCGGGCATTGCACAGATGTAAATCGAGAGGCCACCCGTCCCGCTACAAGCATCTCTGCCACATCAAGGCAGGCTGGGAGGGACGGTGCCAGCCCCGTCGGCGGTTTCAGGGGTTACCCCATACGAGCCCCATTGCGCTGCTGCCCAGAGGGAGGCTGCATCTCCAGGTGAGAGAGCAACTACCACCAAGTTTCAGCTCCAGGAAGCTCTTGGCTGCTCAGCCAGACACCCCCCCAAACCTCTCATCTTGGTAATGAGCCAGGCACCTCGCTGGCATAGGGCCAGGCAGCTCTGCAGGGTAAAAGGAACCGTGACAAAAGCATCTTTGTTTCTCCTGCCTCCTTGCTGCTTCACCCCAGCCCTGGTGTGACACCTACAAGGTGGAGTCATTTTTCCACAGCAAACCTCCAGCAGCGTTTCCTGGATGCTGTGTCACCACAGCAGGATTGGGTTCATCTCCCCACCCCCCCACCCCCCTTTCCCCAGACAACACCCCAGGAGCAGAGCTGGGAGTGATTGAGGCAGGATTTGCCTACTTGGCCAGGTGTTTGCATTAACCCTTCCCAGAGTAGACTCCCTTCCCCATCTCCACCTGTCTCCCTGAGAGCTAGGCTCACCTCCCACCCAGTACACCCCTTCCCCAGCACTATGGGGTGCGAAGCTATGAAAAGCACCATATGCATTTCATCTTCTCTCTCTCAGCCTTGTTTACATAGGAAAGTTAAGATGGATAAATTACAGGTGTCAAGTCCTTAAAGTTTGTAGGGGAAGGAATTCTCTTCTAATGAGACAGCTAGGAAAACCCCAAAGAGACGCTGGCCCAAATCCATCTTGGGTCTGAGATGGAGAAAGAAGTCTTCAAACCAAGGACAGGTCAGGAACAGAGCTAGCTCACATACCTAGTTTGAAGCTGGCCACATCTCTGCTTACACATTTCTTGTTTTCTTTCCCTTGTGCCAGCGGGTCACCTGTTTTTCTTCCAGCAATCCAGTGTGTCTAACAGAAGTATTACCTCTCCTGACAAACACTGTGCTGCCCATCACCTGAAACCAGTCCAGCAGCCGCAACAACGCTACTACTGCTTGGAAAGCACAGTCCATCTTCCTGCAGATGATCTCATTGAGAAATAAATCTGTTTGGCACAATGGCTAGATTTAGCTACAGCAAAATACGACCGCTTTTAGAATATTGTCATGTTCTTTGTTCATGCTTTCAACTCCCTGCTTAGAAAAAGCCCACCTGGAAAAAAAAAATGCTCTTGGATATTAAACATCTGCAGCTTCTATAAAACATCAGCTGGGGGCATTGAAAAGGAAAGTAGACACCCATCAGTGGAGGACTTTGCTGCCCGAGTCTCACTTGGCTGCTCTCAGCACTGTCAGGTGGTTTGGAAACTGTGAGCTGTGCTAGGATGGAAGCTCATGGCTTTCCCACCAGAATGAGCTCCTGAGGTAGCCCGGCTCCTGGCCATCCCCATCCCTGCCCCATGCCCAGGAGAGCAGCAGGAGCCAAGCTGGGACCCAGCAGGGTAGTGCACCACAGGGCTCATCAGATCCCAGGCTGCACCGGCACTCTGGCAGGTAGCAACAACCATATTTTCCTTGCAAACTGCCTTTGATCTCTATATATTTGGGATGCTAAAAACTATGCATTCTATGCCTCACTTTTGCTTTTAAATACAGAGCTGTTTTGCAGAGCAGTGTTCTTCTACACCACCTGCAAACTAGCAACAGACTCGAAAAAACCAAAACGACAACAAAAAACCCAAAGGGCATGCATGGCCTTGCTAGGGCACAGTTTACCCTGCAGAGGCTGATTTCTGGAACTGCAACTGGAAGCAGCGGGTATGCCTGGGGCTCAGCCTGCCTCACACACAGCTGGGTGTGACGAGGCGAGGGTTGCTGTGGACTTGGAGATATGTGGTTAGGAGGAGTCGAAGCAAGGGTTGAACACTGTGTGCCAGCGTGGGTTAAAACCACAGCGTACCGCCCGTTGCTCACAAGCGCTCACTTGAGAGACTTCTTCCAAGCAGTTTGCTTCCCCAGCCTCCCCACCATGTTAATCATTTCATTGCTTTTGCTGACGACAGACTGCAGAAGCAAACTCGCCCTTTGCTTGGCCTCCTTACTCGGCGGTTCCTACTCTTCCTCCTCTGGGAACCTCCCTGCACCCAGCCGCCCCTGCAGGGACCTGCAGCCTGTGCGAGCATCCCACAAGCTACGGGGACCAAAGCAGGCATGAGGTTGAACTGGGAGCCTTCCCAGAAGGCTGGTTAGATCAGTCTGGTGGCCCTGCCCTCGCAAAGGCAGAAACAGGAGCCAGGGCTCACTGTGACAAACATCGGGGACTCAGCTGCTCAGGACAGTAATCCAGGCAGCAAGGAGGAACGCACTTTGCCCAAATCCTTCTCCACTTCAATAGGAGCAGCAGCCTTGACACAGGCTAGGCTGCAATTCAGGAAGCACCATCCTGTCTGAAGTGCCATGCAGTGACAGCCAAGCACAGCATCCTTTAGCCCCTGACTCCAACAGCCATGCTATGTGGTGGTAGGCAATTAAATAGCATCTCATTTCTCCCTAGGGCAAGCAAAACAATATTCCTCCCCATCTCTAGAAGAGGAAAGAGATGGGAAGGATGCAGGGTGGAGTAAAAATTAATGAGGTGTCTTCCTCTCCTTTTCTCTCTTGCCACATAGGGTTTAATGGTCAGAAAGCAATCCGAGATCAGCAGATGTCAACACCACTGGAAAAGCACACACATGCAAATGTGTCATGAGCCCAGCACACCCAAGCAAACCTAAAGACTGAGCAGAAATGTGCAAGACAATAAACCCTGTGCAGCTCCTCATAAAGAGAAACCAAGTCAGGCAGAAAAAGCCATCCATGGGTGTGATTTATTCAGTGCCTCCCTCTCACTCCCACTGCTCCCATCACTGCTGTTTCCACTTGCTGCTGTGTTGAAGGCACATCCACGTTGCTCTGGAGGAGCCATCTCGGGCCCTGCAGACACAGCAAGCTGGAACCAGCCTACACATGTACTGGGAAAAGCACAGCCGGGACAGAGGCATTCGTTTACTCAACAAGGAGCAGAGGGAGGTGCAAAACAGAGGAAAATCTCTGATAGTAGCAGGATGATGGACACAGTGCCTCTGATAGCAAAGGCCCCTTCAGTTCCTCAGGACTAAGAACCAAATCTCAGGGTGGGAGGGGGGAAGAAAAAATAATCAGGGTTTTCTTACAGAGAAAGGTTGCATGTTTCCTCATGACCAGACTATAACAAATGGCCCAAAGGAAAAAAAAAAAAAAAACAAACCAACAAAACAAAATCTCTCATCTGAGCTCCTCCCAGCCTTCTCCAGTCCCTCACATCCTTCTCATTCCACTCCCATGCTGAGCTACCCGTTAGTGGACAGGCAAAGCAGAGGGACAAGAGGGTTGAGCTGAGCACTGAGAGGAGACACTATTTTAATTAATCCAGCACACAGAGCAGCTTTGCTGCCCCAGACCTTCTGTGCAAAGGACAGGGGACTGGTTGAGAGCATGGGGCAGTGCTGGTACAGGAAGGTCCAGCGTGTCCCAGGGATCCAGCAGCACAGGGGCAGGTGCCTGCATGCAGCAATGCCAGAGGAATGACTCCTGCCTGTACCAGGGAGACAGGCCAGCAGAGCCCACGGGCACATCTGCTCCTGCTTTCCCTGCCACCAATGTTCAAAACAGGCTATTCCCAAGCCCAGAAGAAGGGCTGGCACCTGTCCCGTAGTACCTGGCAGACGGAGGCACAGCGTATCCTGCGGGACAAGCACACAGTGCTGCAGACACTTCCCAGAAGGGCTGGATATTTTGGCAAGGCTGGTGCTCTGGTCTTGCAGCATGCACAAGGAGAGCGTAGCAATACACACATACACAGCTCCAGGTGCCCCAGACACAAAAGAGTCAATTTTCTTTTTTTCATGCTTCAGAACACTATCCAATAGCACATGCTCAGAGACCTCCCCACACAACTGAAATCCTGTCCAGTGGCAGCCGCTGCCTGACTGCACAGCTGAGCTTCTCACCCTCCTGCTCCAAAAGACACCACTAACAGCACGCATGACTACTCCACCTCTACAAAGAGCACTTCTCCTCCCCCCAAAATCCCCCAGAGCCTCAGTCTGGGAGCCCAGTTCAAAGTTGGTACAAAGCTGCTCAGCACTGAGGTCAGCCAGAATTACACCAATTTCCACCAGCCATAGATCTGGCCCAACTTTGCTAAGAACACTTGATCTCCCAGAGCGCTGCCAGCTGCTTGAAATACAGCTGCTGCTTCAGCAGTGCACGCCAAAAAAAGGCCTGACATTATTCACAACAAAAAAGACGTGTATTGCAGTGTTTGCTTTAAATTTCATGCGAGCTCTTTGCACTGGCTGGGGAGGAGGGGGAGACTAGCAGGAGGAGATGAGCAGGGTGAGCCGCTGGGTATCAGAGAACTCTTTGGGCTGAGCGGTCACTAGCTCCCACCTAAGATGTCCCATAACACCGGGGTGACCCACTGCTTGCACAAGTTCCTTGGGAGTGATCCAGCTGAGCTACAGCCTGTTAGAAACCCATTCACCCTGGTCTTGCAGGTGCTCTACAGAATCCACATGGCATCACTGCCTTCCCTCCACCCCAGCCTTTGCATAGAGATTTCAGAAGCCCCCCATCTTACAGGCCTCATGGCCTTCTCCAGCATGAGCTCCCCAGCAAGCCCAGGCTGCCTCTTTGCAAAACACAACATGGAGAAGTGCTGTCTTTCGTTTCAAGAGGAACCACGTAGACTTGTGCCTACCCATGCGCAGGCTCAAATTGCACAGCCAACTCCTTCCTGTGGGTGCCTCACAGGAGTGGCTCAAAGCTCTTCTGCTCCCACCATGCCAAAGCCCAGCTCCCTGTACACAGGGTTGTTGCAGTACCATCATTCAACTCCTACTGCTCTCTGTTGCCTGTATGAGCCAGGCAGATACCTTCTGCAGGATCCTGGATACTGCTCTTTATCCCATAATGTTTCTAAGCTATGCTCTATCCTGCACCGAGAGGTGTGAGTCAGGTTTGCCATGCATGAGCTCTGCAACTCACACTTCAAGAGCAAGATAGCACCTGTCGCCAACTCTTTTCCCTCCCCATGAAAACAGAGACCCAATGACCTAGATGAAACACCTCACTCTGACCAGGACATTGCCATGGCACAGACTGCTAGCATGCTAGGATGCTCTTTGGTCCCAAACCACCATCCATGGAGTGCCCCTGGCTCCTGGTACACGAGGCGCACCCCCAGCTCTGTGCACAGCCCCAAAATGGTGCAGAGGAGAGCATTGCCAGAGACCACCTCCTTCCCCAGCCAGCTTCATGAGCAGCTTTCTTCATAGTAGAGAGATTACAGATCAAAAACTTCCATGCCAAAGCAATCTCTTCTCTTAATGAAATGCTTCCTCATAGGCCTACAGCCCACAGTGACAGTGTCACCCACTGATCACTGGCACGGTTATTTGCCAAAGGGAAGGCATCCATGTTACAGTGAAAGCATTTTAAAGAGCTGATGGGAGATCTTGCCAGGACAGCCAGCCACAAGGAGAGGTGGAAAAAATGGAGCCAGTTAATCACCCTGCATGTGTTATCTGGGTGGAAAATAGTCTGAAAATATCTTGTATTTCAGAGCAAGCGCATAGTTTTTGGTGATTCAGCCAGCTGAAGCTCTGGCTTCCAAGTTTCAGAGACAGGCTAAGCCCATCTCTAAGCCCAGCTGTTCCCGGGTAGCTTCCTAAATGGAAACAGCATCCGGACAACACAGCCCTGGGCACAGCTATTCCCACCTCAAACTTGGTGGCTTGCTCAGGATCCCCTAAACATGGAGAGGCATTGAGCAGATTGCTTTTTGTGGTTGAAGCAAATACTGATCCTCACATTTTACCAAATACCTGCTGGCCAGCATGCTTTCCAGAATCCTACAGGTTCAGATCAGTAGGGAAGGAGGACCCTATTCACTTGCTTTCCCAGTATTTTAGGCATTTTGGCCAAGCTCTGGCTCAGGACAGAAGCAGCTGGGCAATTCAGCCAGCTGCTCAGCATCTCCACAAGCCATACGGATGGGCTTGAGCCACCCGGCTTTGTGATGAGAAAAAGCAGCCCAAACCCACATCTGATCAATAACTCTCATTTTAACAGCATGTTTGGCACTGGGGAAAGCTGCCAGCAAAAACTGCAGAGTCTAGTGCCTCATCCACCCACAGGACGTGAAAACACAGCAAGGCACTGCTGCTGTCAGCTTCATCTAAAACCCGAGTGGAGGAAGAGGACCATTCCTTCTGAACCTGTATGGCCCATGCCCAGCCAAATGGAGTCCTGAAGATCATAAATCCTGAGCTCAGGGGCTTAAGGCAGTGGGCTCAGGCTGCTGGGCAGCCAAAAAACACTCTGTCAAGCACCCATTGCTGGCCTGCACCCTACACCCAGCCAGGCTGGTGCCACAGGACCCCTGGGTGTAGGGTCTCTAGGGCTCCCCCAGATCCCTGGCAGGACAAGGGTCACATCCTACAGACGCAGGACCCTGGGAGGGCTGTCAGTGGTGGGACAGATGGAGAAGCTGTCGGCACCGATGTGGTCTTCCCCAGGGTCTGCAGCCTGCCTGATTTCCACGCCAGCCTGGCAACCCATTTTTGCCACTGTTTTTTGGGCTAGAATTGTAGAAGTCTCCACTTCCATTTTTTGCCCCCACCAGCCTTTCTGAGCAAGTGCAATCTAAGCCACAGAGCACAGAGAGTTCCACAAACAAGGGGAGGAGAGGAAGGTCCCGATGTGTGGTGTGCATGCCTGGGCCAACCCTTCTAGCAGCCAAGGAAAGGGCTTGCTAAGAGGAGTCATGGGCACAACCTGTTGACAAAGGAAAGCAGGGCTCCCACAGAAATGAGCTGGCTCCACCTGGGGCAAGGGATTAGAAGCCTCAGCACAGCCCTCTGATTCCTCCCAGCAAACCAACTGTGGCTGGAGGCAGGGATTAAACCCTGTGGTAGAGGAATGCAGCCCCTTCCCGCTGCAGAGTCCAAGTTGGCACTGCATCCCCACTCAAGACGTGGCTTACATAATACAGCTTATGAAAGCAAAATAGCCTGGCCATGCCAGCCTGTGGGCAGGCCAGGATGGGGGGGTAAGAAATTTTTTGGCTGAGATAAAGCCTAGCTGCCCCCCTGCACCACTACCCCAGCACATGCAGCGGTCTTGCGCCATCTCACCAGGAAAGGGAGTAAAGGAGCAGCAAGGGAGAAAGTTTAAGAGAGGCAAAGGCACCCATCCTCCTACAAAACTGTGAGGAGCTGCAGCCCTAGTGCTTGTTCTGGAGTCACAGAATATGGATTTTCCCCCTAATTTCCCCCTCTGACCCTGGGTTTCTCCCCAGCCAGGCAGGTTCCCATTGAGGTCAACCCATGCATACCCTGCATGCAAGGCTGCTGCAGGTTTTGGGGCCTAACTTGTAAGAAGCACCCAGCCCTGGATCTCATTCCTTCCAAATACAGGCCAGACACCTCCAGAAGCAGCTGGGAGAGGCTCTGATCCACATCATCTCCCACAGGGGATGGAGACCCCGGAGACACTTCCATGCAGAGAGCAGCAGGGTTGGGTCTGCCCAGAGCCCTTCTCTGCATGTTCTCATCAAAAGTCATTGCACAAGAGAGGGGGACAGTCCCCAAACACCCAGCACTGGCTCAAAGCAGCACAAGGAGCAAACTAAGACCACCATTTCCTCATGAACCAGGCAATTAACATATGACACCTTTAGGCATCCAGATGGGTCATTACTCAGTGACTAATATCCCCCATAATCTACATGACCTCAGGAAAAGCTATTCGTCTCTCCATACTGCAGATCCTACAGATGGACTGGCCTCCATCTGCAAAAGAGAGTCAGGACTCAATTTAAAAGCTGCAAGAGCCAGGATGGTGAATCCAGGCACTGCACATAGGTGGTCAGTCCCAGCTGAAGAGCCAGGAGAACCATTTGTGGGTGGAGGACCCACTCACAAGCCACCCCAGGTCTGACCCTACATCCAGCTGGCCAGAGAAGCCAGGCAGACCTAAGGAGACCTTCCCTTTCAAGAGCTCCCACTTGTTTCCTAAGGGGCTGTCATTGATTTAATCAGTAACTGAAGAAGCAGGATGAAATCGTGGCTCAGCTGAAGCCAAATTACTGACATCCCTGACAGCAGGATTACCCTCCTGGCTCCACCACCCTTCTCGTGTGTCACACAAGAAACTACTAACCGGCCACACTTAACCTGTTCCCAGTGGGCTGGGCTCCAGCACCTTTCCAGAGCATACCCTGGCCTCCTTCAAGACACCAAAGGACCTCCAGCCCCTCTTCTATGGCTCTGCACCATCTCACAATGCAGCCAATGAACAGCAAGCACAGAGCTCAGCCGGGGCTTCTCTGAACACCACGTTGGAGGAGCTACTGGACCTCCAGGAGGCATTTCAAGAGAGCAGCACAGGGCTGCTACAATAACATGAGGTTCAAGCACAAACAGAGGCTCTTGCAGAGCTCTGCAAATCACCCCCTCAGCAGTCTGTGTCTGACTCCCTTCCTGGGACCACCCCTCCCCATCCTCCACCAGCAGAAAGAGATGCAGGACAGTCACATGAGCCAATATCAACATCCCAGGAAAAGGGAAAAACACAGACTCAGAGAAATAAAAACAATTTAGCCTAGCAACAAGAAGAAGTGCCTCTCTCCCCTCCCCAGATAACAGCACCCAAAAGACAGCTCAGCAAAACCTTACCCACCTAAGCCTGGCTGATTTCTCCTCCAGAAGCTGTATTCAGGAAGGCAGAGGTGGTCACAGCCAGAGGCTGCATAACAATGTGAAGGCTCATCTACCAAAAAGGGTAATCTAGGAAGATCAAATAGCACTGAAAAACACACACAAAAAAATAAGGGAAGTGGTATGTGGATACTGGAGCAGGATCAGGGCACTCTGAAAGCATGAAAGGGTAGAAGAAACCCAAGCAGACACATCTGATTAATCAGGCTTTTCAGGAAGAGAAAAGCCCTCATGTCCTCACAGTAATGGGCTGGCACAGCCCACTGTTAAAAGATGCTGCAAGTGTGATCTTGATTAGCTCATCTGCTGCAGGCTATATTTGAAGGGAGATGTGGCTAATCTTATTTTGATTGCCTTAAAATTCAGTTATGGGGAAAAGCCTGGTGTGTGAGCACATATACTAATCATTTCAGAGCAGCCTTGTCTCCTAAGCTGGTGTTTGATTAAAAGGGAGTACAATCAATAGGCACTTCAAAAAGTTGGTGCTATTTTTGACTGCTTCATTTGGAGCAGTTCCTGATGCTCCAATGTGCCTCGCTGACCCTTTGGGACTGATACTTGCATTTTCCTGTATTCAGTGAACATTTCTATATCATTGTTTACATTTTAAGGATGTGTGAGCAAGCATAGAAAAGGGAGTTGCTTCCTTCTGAGAGGGTCAGATTAAAAGTCAAAATGTTTTATATAAATACATAAGCAGTAAATTCAGCTTCTGAAGGTTTCAGGCTCAATTTGCAAGAGCACCACAGCCTTAAGAGGAGGCCTCTCTGCCCTATGTAGCTGGGAAATGGTGTTTAGGTAACTGCAAAGCAGACTCAGCAAGGAGGCTTTAGGCAAAAGATCAGAAAACAACTTCTAGAGGAAAGGAGATATTTTTTTTCCTTCTAATTCATCATAATCTTTTTTTACATATATTTTTAATAATCATCTGAAAAGCCATTTTGCACCACAATGTTGTTTTGACCTTGTTTTCAGATGGGTAATTGTGAAGTGAGTGGATAAATGCTTTCTCAGCTGAGAACAAGAGGAATCATCAAGCTCCTGTCCTAAATTTATGTTTAAGGCAGATGGAGAAGCAAAGGACTGATGCCTGCTCCTATTATTACCCTGATGGCCAGCCTGGAGATGGCATCCTCTGTGGGGACTCACAAATGGTACTCCACGTCTCTGCATTGATGAGGCACAGGGAGATGCTGTTTAGCTCCAGGACAAAACCTCACTGCCCATCAGCTACTGCCTTGCTGCTAAAACTAAGCCATGGCCCCTTTTCCCAATTTCTTTGTTCCCCAGGAGAAAAGGGGCTCTGGAGGGACAGGGCTCCAGCTTCAAGGATGCACAGCATTCCAAGGTACAGGAATCTTAAAAAAAGCATTACCATGTCTTGTCCCTCCTTCTGTGCAAATGCCCTTACAGAATTTTCCTTAATTTAGGTGAAATCCATTTTTTCCTCTATAATATTTTCTTGGAAGGCAGAAGGAGCAGTAGCTTTCCCCCCCGCCCCCCCCGGCCCCCAAATCAGCAGAAAAGCGCAATGTTTCTGGGTTCATGAGTTACTCCAGAGTAGCGTGGGTTTCTTCTGGCTGCAGTACCCCTGCTCCAGCCCAGACAGAGGCCAAAGTCCTCATGGTCACCTCACGATCAGAGGAAAGGACATGGTGTCCCCTTTGCTTCTGTTCCGGTGATACTCCACCCTACACAGGCACAGAGAGAAGGGTAATTTTGGGACTGTGGTGATGAAGGTTCTGCCTTGAATGTTCCCCAGAAGGGAGATGCAAAAGACTGCTTGGTCCACAAAATGTGATGGCAGGAATGGCTTCATCAGCCCAGCAGGATGCTTGTGTGTGGTTAATCCAGATTTAAACATGGGAATGATTAAAGCATCCACCCCTGAATAAAGTACCTCTTGGGGAGCTCAGAAATAGCATCACAAGCTAAATAAAGGACTGCGGGAGCAACATGACACATTTCTACTACCTTGCTTACTTTTCCAAATGCCTGGGTTTATACCAAAGGTGGATGAGCAGCATTTTCTCCATAGGGAGAGCAGGAAAGCATCCTCTTCCACAAACACCCTTTTTTCATGAAGTTTGCTGGAATTTTATTTTCTGTGGGATTCCTACATCCTGTAGACCTTACATGGAAGAGGCTGGGGAGATGCACAAACATCTGTACTCACCCCATAACCCTCCCTATGGACACTCACAAGCCCCAGTCCCTTTCCCACTCCAGTCACAGCTGGACCACCACTCCCTGGAGAATCAACAGCCACCTAGAAAACCCCACTTTTCTGGAGAGCACACATGGATTGCAAGACACCTGCTCCCCAAAGAAACACCCCACAAATGAAAAGCCAAAGCCTACCCACTTCAAATGGTGAAGGCAACAAGCATACAAAAGAAGCTGCCAGGATGAATCACAGAAAGGAGGCAGAAGTCAGAATTAAGGTTTTGTTCTTTTTTTATTTTTTTATTATAAAAAAAAAAAAAAAAACTATTTGGAAGAAGTCCAAATGCAACAGAATATAACTGGCACCATCTAAGATACCCAAGTGTAAAATCCCGGAACGTTTGAACCCCCCAGCATGAGCTGGGAGGTGCCAGGGCTGGCCGGGAGGGACAGGGTGGCCTCTCCCTTCTCCTAGCCGCCATCACAGCTGGATGGCAGGCAGCTCAAAAGCCAGGACACAACAGTGATGTCAACACTCTTGGTAAAACCATTCAGTTTTAGAAACTAAGAACATTATGAAAAAAAAAAAAAAAATCAAAAACT
>VYZV01017202.1:101186-143356 GCA_013401275.1 Pandion haliaetus | reverse complement strand
GGGGGTGTGTGCAGAACAACCCCCACGCTCCCCACAGCACCAAAAGGGGCAGGTTGGGCTGCCTGGGGAGGCTGCGAGCAGCCAGCGACAACAGGCGACGAGGCTGACCCTGCAGTCTGGCAGCCTTGGACTTCGCCGCCACAGCAAGCCGTGCCAGTTTATGTTGGGCAAGGATAAGAAACCCTGCCCCGTCCCCTCTGCCACCGCAGGAGCGCGACGCTCTGCCGCTGGCAGGGGCAGCCTCGGGTCTGCTGAAGGTGGGCTGCTCCCTGGGGGGGGATGGAGGACGTGGGTAATTCAGGCTCGGACAGAAGGCAAGCAAAGCCCTTCTGACGTGTTTGGTGTTGCAACCCTGCCCTTATCTTTGTCCAGAGTCCAGGCACTCTGCACTCCACTCCAAGCCCCCTTCTAAATCTGGGCTGTGCTCATGTATCCACCCATTTTTTTAAGCCTCTTTTTTTTTCTTAATAGCCACACAGCTCACGTGAGCTCCTTTTGCAAGGAGCCATTGCGGCAAGACGAACATGGCAGACATGCCTGTGCATGCACCAAGCAAACACTGGGAAGCTGCAGCCCGGCTGAGCAGAGCTCCATTCTGCCAGACCTCTTGGGGTCTCCTCTTGGGGAGAGACTCCATGGAAATGGCCCTGTGCACTCCCATAGTAACCATGTCAGCCTGTTCTTGCTCACAACCTTGGTCCTTTCCAAGCTGAAACCGGCACAGTCCCGCTGAGGTCAGTCCAGAGCTGGACAGGCACGAGCGGAGCTACATCAGACTCTGAGGAGCTCACTGGGCATCTGGTCAGTTGCCAACTGGAAAATATATTTTTTTGACAGTTGCAACCTTTCCCTGAGGACTTTTGAGTCTTTCATGCGTGAGACGGCCACCACACCAGCTCATCCCTAACCCCTCGTCTCATCTCTTGGGCTTAGAAGCATAAATCCTTATGAATTTGTGACTGGAGCTACTCCTCCCCAGGGTCTCCCATAACTCCTTCCTGCAGCTCTGCCTGGCACCACTAGGACAAGCAGATGTTTTGAGGCTCATGGCTGCTCCTTCCCCATGTCAGTTTGGGTTTTGGCATAGTGACCAGCCGATGTGCCCAGGCTGTGACTGAAGGAAGGTGAGTGTGCATCCCCAAGGGACTGTGCTCAGTCCCATCCTGGAGCCATCCCTGCAGTAGCCAACACAGAGCAGGGACTGCCAAGCCATCCAGCAGCAGGGCACAAGCCAGTACTCACCCCCCGCCTCGCAAATCATCACCCAAAGGACAACATCCCTTCGTTGTCACCTCGAGGACGGGCATCCCACATGCACCAAGAGGATGCGCACACCACCCACTGCTGTTAAACCCAACAGCTTTGACCATTTGAACTAACGCAGCGTGGCTGGTGCCTTGCAGCGTGGCAGGACGTGACCTCCCCAGGGCACACGTGCGTGCACGGACGGTGGCAGGACGTGACCTCCTCAGGGCACACGAGCGTGCACGGACGGTTCAGCCGTGATCTCTGACGCGCTTTCACGAGTCTCCGACGCGTCCCTCCTGGCCTGGTGTGGCACCAGTTATCCTGCTTGCGCAGGGTAGATGCACAAAGAAACGCCCTCACTTGCTCAGGGTGACGGAGCGAACCGGTGCTGTCACCCTGGGGTCCCCAGCGCCAGCCCCACAGTCAGCTGGAGGTCGTCCCCTGCACTCATGGCGGCTGCGGAGGCCCAAGCCCGCTGCTGAGGCGCCGAGCCCTGTTGCCGCCGGGGACAGAGTCACATTCGTGATTTGACAGCGCCACCTCGTGAGGTGACCCCGCTCCCGGGGACCCTGTGGGCTGCGGGCAGCTGCCCGGCCCCGNCCTCCCCGCACGGAGGTGGCTCCGGGCTGGCTGCACACCACGTTACGTGTGTTTTAACCTGCCCACGCAGGTGACGGTAACGGGGGCTGCAGCCACAGCGACAGAAGAAGGGGACGCGACACTCAACATAACGCAACTTCGTTTTGTTAACGGCCGGAGCGAGAAAGTTCAGGGCTTCTTAGGAACACAAGGTTGGCAGAGTCCATCCTGCAGCCCCCCCATTAGGCAAGCATGGACGAGATGGCCAGTGCAGGAGAGGCCACAAAAACTCTGCTGCACACTCTCCGCAGGCCACAAACCCCTTCCCACGCCCACCGACAGCACAGAGCTACAGATGAGCGGACCCACTCCCTGCTGCAAGGCACATCAGGGACCCCAGGCACGACAGTGCCCAAAACCTGGAGGGCACCAGCAGTCCTGCCAGGTCTGACACCACAGCATTATGGTCAGGGGGACCAAATACCCACCTGGTGAGCAGATTCCTCCTCCTGCCACAGAAACAGGTCGCTGCTGCAAGAGAGATGTGGTTCCTTCTTTCTTTCTCCTCTTCCCACTGGAGGGTCTCCAAGGTTGGGTCTCAGTCCCAGATCTGATGAAGCAGGACACCTAATAAGAAATCTGGGTTTGCTCTGTCCAGGGCAGATGTAGTGGGGTCTCCTGTGAAATTTCCGTTACCACACTTGAGCAGATGTGCTGACAGCAACCACACACAGTGCCGAGGTGCTACCAAGAACCTTGTTGGAAGGCAAGAGGATTGCCCAAGTGGGGAGAGGGGAAGGGTTTAATTTCAGGACTGCCCAAGTGTGTTTGCAGGGCTGGTGATTAGAAAAGTGACATTTCCCTGAAGAACGGCAAAGAGGGAAGTGCTGAGAGCCCTGCAGTCCCTGAGAGCTCTGCAGCCCCCCCGAGGGCTCTCTGGGACAAGCGTGTCACAAGCAGCGTGGCACTCCAGAACACATCCCCAGGACACAGCAACATGACGGCCACTGGTGAGTTACTTTTGCTGGAGGCTTCAGCCCCTCTAAGCACATCCCAAAGGGGACAGTGGGCGAAAGCAGCATCAGGCTTCTGAAATGTGGGTCCTCCTTGTGACACAGCTCTGCCTTTACACAAGTGGACATTTCCAAGGTCATCCACCCATCAGTTAGCTGATGCCAGCCCACCCCCTTGCATCCAGATCTTTCAGACATGAATAAAACTTCACAGGCTAGTGGGAGGTGTTGGCACTAGCAGCACACTGCCTTGATGTCCTGGGTGCATGTGGTGAAGGTCTGCAGTGACTGTCACTTTACCCAGTGCCACAACCTGCTCCCAGCCTGACGGTGCTTGCTCATTTGGGGGAATTTGCTAGCAGAATCTGAGCAAGAGGACTCGGAGGGCATGAGGGCAGTGGGGCTGGAGCAGCAGCACCACAGCACAGCACACGGTTCCTCTCCGTGATAGCAGGGTTATGCTTGGTGTCTGGGTACGGTGGAGGAGCACAGCTTGTCCCCTCCAGCCACAGCATCTCCCTTCCCCTGCCCTACGGATGCCACCGTATTTGTGCCCAGCCTCCACGAACCATGTACCTTTGCTATTTAGGAAGCTGTCATTTGAACTTTCCAGCTCCTGTGTGCAGCTGAACCTGGTGCTTTCCAAACACCCTGTGCCACCCACCCAGAGCACATGGGTGCGCTGGGACCCAGATTTCATGGACTGTCCCGGGTCCAAATCCTCCCATGTGTGGATGGGACAAGCCCGTACCGCACGTACCCTAGAACTGTCCCTCTCAAAACTCATCCTTTAGTTCACATTTATATCACACTTGGCAACACAAAGTCCAGGTAACTTTCTCTTCTCCCCCTTGTAGCAACCATTGCCTCCACGGACATGGGGCTCCTGCTGAGAGATGATGTTTTTGTTGATTTTTTCAACACATTTCTGAATCTTCCCGTAAGTCCACTCTGCACCATAAAGCCTGGGACCTTTCTGAGCTCTTCTCAGGTGAACTTTCAGCTTCAGTGGTGTTAGAGGCCCCCAGGAAAATTGGGAATACACCACACAGGCTGAAACATGAGGGAAACCTGAGGACCTCAGCTTGGAGACAGAGGTCTGAAAGGGAAGATGATGCCTTTCTCCATAGTGAGGACTAACTAGAACCGCTGGGCTGTGGGCTCCCCTGCCACCCTCCATCTCTTTCAGCTCTCCCCTTTCCTTTAAATACAGGTTTTTGGCCAGACACCCATTTACATCAGCAGCATGGGCCAGTGGGACCTCTGGCCAGAGCTGCCGAGCCACTTGGTGAGAAAATGCCCCTTGCAAGGAGGGAGGAGGGTGAGGAGGAGAGAGGAAAGGCACAGGGCAGGGGAGGAGCTGGTTTCTCATTGCTTAGGCCACTCTGGCTCTCCTGTTTGTGCAGCTGGGGGATTATGTCAAACCCAGGCATCATTTTGCTTTTAAGCCCTGGGAAAAGCATAAGCCATTTAAAGTCCTGGTGCAGCTTATGGGGTCCATCCAGCCCTCAGTAAGCATCGGTAGCTGGAGTTAAGGAGAGCATGTGTGGTGGCAGAGAAGAAGGACACAAACATCAGGCCCTGGTGTCCTGTATTTCTCCTGCATTCACCAGGAGTGAGGTCCCATTGATCCTCAAACTGGCTCAGCCCTCCCCATGGACATTGCCCTTCCCCACAGCCATGAGCGCCATTTGCAGTGCTCAGATCCCATAGCAAAAGGGAATCTGCTCCTCTTGGTGCTGCCGGAAAGATGCTGTGCCTCCCTGCCTGGGCTCCCAGAAAGCAGGCAGGCTGTGAGGGGAGGCAGCTTCGCAGGCAGCCACGCAGCGCTGCATCTCCCAGGTTTGCAGGCAGAGCTCAAGGGGATGCGGGCAGAAGCTATAGCTCAAGTATTCCCCTTCTTTCTCAGCACGGGGATGGCTTGCATCACCATCTAGCAACAGGGCGCCTTCCCCTGCCTCCTTCCCCCGTAGTGGGGGCCCATTACTCACCCTAATCCTCAGGCAAGAGATGGCTCCTTGCTCACAGCCTAATCCTCTCCTTGGGCACGGGGGTTGCAACGCAGGATCCCAGTCCCTCGGCGTTACTGGCTTGGCTGGAAAAACACCGTCTGCCTCACTTCTGCAGATCCAGCCTGTGCCTCCACCTCGTCCTCTGCCAGAAGCTCCTGGGTTTCATTCGGTCGGGGGAAGCAGGTGAGTCATCGTGGCATGGAGGAAATCGGAGAGGCTTCGTCGCGGCAGCAGGGCTTCCTCTTGCCGGGGCTGTCACCGCCTGGTGCCTGCCCAGCAGGTCATGCCTCTGCTCTGGGTTAAAAAGGCATTGTACATACCATTTTCAGGCATGCCGCAGATCCCAGGGTTTCCACAGGATAAGCAGGGCTTTACCCCACAGCTCTGTTAGTACGGGCTCGCTGCCTCTGTGGAATTGAGCTGAAATAGCTGCTTAGCAGGGTTTACCATGTGGTTCAGGGGTGGAGCGGAGCTGGAGAGCATCCTTGGGCATGAGAAACTGGGGTCCTGGAGTTTCAGGTTTGCTGCTATGCAGGGTGCCCAGAGCTCTCACACTGTATTGCGCTATGCTTCTCATCTGATGCTGGGAAAACAGGCCTGTGCCATGGTCTGTCTTACCAGCAGCAAGTCTGAATTGTGCTCAGTTTACCCCTAAAATGAGCGATGTCAGCCCAGCGAACTGCTTTGTCAGCCTGCATGTCAAGGCAAGGAAAGGCCACTGGAAAGAAAGCTATGGCAGCAGGTATGGAGATTTTAATTTCAGAAGAAATAAGCAATTCATCAAGGCTTGCTCCAGTGCCGTTTTTGAATGCATTGCTGCTTCTTCTCCAGTCGGGTTGAACCTCAAGCTGAAGGAGATTGAGGGCAAGCCCCAAACTTAAGCAAAAAAGATGGACTTTTGCAAGAAGAAGAGGCATGATAGCTGGGCACGCTATCACCAACATGAGCTGATTGTCCTTGCAAACACTACACGTACATCCCACAACCTGTCTGAAGCTCCCATTTCAGTGCGATTTGCTGGTCTCCTGGATCACAGCACTGCTGCCCTCTGGCAGCCTCTGTCAGGGAGGCTGGGGGATGCTGGTGGGGTCTGGAGGGCTTTCTTGGGGACCACTCCTGCATGCAACCTGCGATGCTGTGCTCTGCACTCTCTCTCTCTGACAGCAAAACTGCTGAACTGGCAAAGTGCTGACCAGTGGCTGCTGGAGAAGTGTATCAGCGGGAGCCAGGGCATGTGGCACTTTTGGGCCTTCATCCAAGGAACAGCAGGTGGGCATGAGGTGCTCCACAGACCTTTCTCAGCCAGCTGTGGGTGAGCTACCTGGCGGGACACTGGCACAGAGCTGAGGGCATGGGTAAGCACTGGTGAAATGGGAGACACTGCGATCCCAGATAGAACTTTGGAAGATGAGCCAGCAGCAGAGCCCCAGCATGGGTGCTGCATGCCAGGGAGTTGCATAACCCTGGCTCTTATCTACACTGTTCCCTCAGTTCATCCAGGTCATCTTTCCTTCTTTTTTTTTTTTTTTTTTTTAAAACACAAGCTGCTTTGCTTATCAGTGGGGTTTTCGGGGACTCCCTCCAACTCCCATCCCTTGTCTGATCCATAGGGGAAGAACTGATCAACTTCTGGCTCACCACCGAAAGGCTCCTGGGGCTTGATGAGTCGGACACGAAGCAGAGGGATCTCTACCTGTCCTTGCTCCACCGGCTGAAAGCCACTCACCTGCGCGAAGGCTCCAGCGTCGTCACTCTCTGCAGGACCATTGTTGGTAAGAAACGGGACCTGGGGACAAGCAGCGCCCTTCCAGAGAGGTGGCCTTTCCAGGGTGCTCCCAGGGAGATGGGACACCATCACTAGCTTTGTCTGGGCAACAGTCTGCATGGAGCCATCTCCCCATCATAATCCCCTGCATCCGTTTCAGAGTTGCTGCCAAAAGCCAGGCACATTCAGCCCATCAGCACCAGGAGGGAGATCCTAAGCAAGATGCAGGAACGGGCCCTCTTTATGATTCAGAGTTACTGGCTCCCTAAATTCTTCATCCACTGCAAGAAGGGCATGGAGGAAGAGAAATTGTGCTGGCCCCTGCTGCAGGAATATCAGGAGCGTTTATTACGGGCCAACTTGCAGGAGCCCTCAGGCTTTTCAGAGAATCTCTTCACGATGCATATTAAAAGGAGCCAGGGTTTGTCAGGGCCCTACTGCAGCAAAAAGGCCAAAGCGGAGATCTGGACTCTGGTCAAGGTGGGAAGAGACACCCAAGAAGTGAAGATGCCCAGTTTTCAGGTGCAACCAGAAAGCCAGCTGGGACCAGCTGGGAGCACAAAGCAATCACGTCTGGATAAGGATGCTTTGGGATCGATTACTCAGCATTCAGAGCATCCTGCAAACACTGCCTTTGGAGGCAAAGGAGGAGCAGCCTCTCCCAAAAGACCTAGACCCAATCAAGAGCAGGTCCTTCATCTGGAAGACCTCTGTGAAGAGAAAGTCCTCTCTAACTTGCATTCCCCTGCATCCCTTGTCCAGCTGCCATCCCCGAAAAAGCTGGTTAAGACCTTGAGTTTCCTTCCCTGGGCCCTTAGCGCTGAAACCTGTGCAGGTTGGCCCTTCAGGGACTTCTTGAAGCGCCAGGACCGGTCCGTGGAGACTCATCTCCTGGACCTGTGGCATGACCTGGAGGAACTTCTGGTGCTGGACCCCAGCAGAGAAAACAGTTTCTTCCTGCGTCATTTGATTGGGGAGAAGATATGCAAGACCTACCTGGAGGAGGGCACCATTCAGCAGCTTCCTTTGGAGACCAGGACTGTCAGGAGCTTGCGGAATCATCTGATGTCTGGAGAATTCTCCCCCTGGATATTCAGAGCCCAGAAGGAGATTTGCAAGGTACAGAGCGGTGCTGGCAGTGGTCAAGCTGGGAGGTACAGCTGGCATTGGCACCCCTGGGCTGTCGTGAGGGCTGTGGGCATGTTTAGGAACTGAGGTATTTGGAGAACAAAGGTGAAAAGAGATTAGGAAGGGGAAAAACTTACAGTCACAAGCCACCTTGCACTGGAGCCAGTGACCAAGATGTGCCAGGCCAGCGGAGAACAGCATCCTCACTGGTTTGCTGGGCAGTGGAGCAGAGGTGAGAAGTCATTTAGCAGCTGGTGACCTCAGTTGTTAGGTGCACATGCCAAGGGATGGCAGGACAGTGGCCATCCTTTTGCATCTGAGTCGCTGGTTCCAGCACAACATGAGTAAAACACATTTACAGCCCAAGCCCTTCTAGGCAGCCTCTTAGCAGCCCAATGGACCAACCTGGGTGTACAGCTCCTGGCAAAGCTGTCCTGGGCATCCCAGCAAGCTGCAACCTGCCCACAGTGTCACCTCTGTGACCTCAGGGTACAGCAGGGCTGGGGCGTGCCAGTTGCTGCTGGAGCACCGGCTGAGGACAACCCACCTTTGTTCCTCCTCAGGTGCTCTGCTGCTTCTACGAGGAATTTCTGGCTGACGATGACAGGACGTTCCTCCAGTTTATGGTAAAGAGGATGCACAGGGGACACAGGCATCCTTGTGGGGCGCACAGGCAACAGTGGGGATGTGAAAAGTTGGAGAGAGGGAGGGAGGGGAAGCCCAGCATTAGCTGCAGTGGTCCAGACTCCCACTCTGTCCGCCAGCCAACACTGCTACAGGGTGATATAGCAGAGCTTGCCCTGCTCCAGCTGCCCAGAGCAATGAGCCTCAGCTCCTCCACTGCAGCATCCCGTAAGTCAGCAGTGCTGCAGGCATGCCCTGCGAGAGCTCCCCTGAGAGGGGCCACGACCCAGCCCAAAAGCAGGGAGAAACTTAAATGCAGTCTTTCAGGGTAGGCGGGGGTGAGACCAGCAGCAGGCACTGCCTCATGGGCAAAACACTTCTGGGAATTAACTCCCCCTTTTTTCCTTGCGCACAGCAAATACTGCTATTAATGTGACTCATGTGCAGACACATATGTATATGTCCCTGTCCCAGCACAAGTGCCTGGCCAGCACACTGGGGGAAGAGGGCATGCAGCCTTTTAGCCTATGATTCAACCACGCTCAAGTTTTCCACATATTTTTCCACTGTGTAAAGGGATGATTTAAGAAAGCAGAGTCACACAAGCATTCATCTTCCTGGACTATTACGCCTCCTGGTAGTAGAAATCCCACTAATACTTCGTGTTTATTAACACCCTAAATGTTATCCTTATACCTGGAAACCTCCTCGCAGACAGAAACCCCTGAGCATCCCACCTTTTTGGGTCCCTGCACAACCTATGCAGGCCATTTTGCTCACTGCAGATGGTGTTCTTCAAACCAACTGTTAGGCTTTTCCCCAAACTGCAATGTAAAATCAGCAGCTTATCCTGAAAACAGTAAGGAGAGGCTGTCGGGGCTAGCGGTCCCAAAGACCTGGCTCACAGAGATGCCAGCGTCTCAGTCAGTGAGAGCTGAGCATTTTGGAGAAGTCATCTGGCAGCTCCTGACCCACATTCAGTAAATGCTCTTGGTTGTAAGTTAATTAGCTGCCCAGGTTTTTAAGCATCTCTTATCGAGGAAATTACCCCTCAGAGCACAGACCTGGTCTGGGAGTGCAATTAGCACTTCAGCAGGTGTTGAGGCCATGCTCTCTGCAGGCACTGTCCCCTAAGCCAAACTCCTCCTGGGCCTCGCTGTACTGATGTCAGGGGAACTGCTTGGGGACTTAACAGTGTTATTTTTGGTGCTTGCTCTCAGCAGTGTGTATCTCAGTCAGAAACCAGCCACTCTGACCCTGCTGCTTGGCGAGTCATGAAAAATTCTTGTCCCTGGGGAGGGCCAAAACCTGCGGGAGGGTCTCGTTAGGGGCGAGGGAAGCACTCCCAGGGCACCAGCCAGAGCCAGCCCCAGGGACAGCAGCCAACTGAAAAGGCACACGAGGTTACCTGCCTGCCCAGGAAACCTTCAGGGTTGTCTTCAGCCCTCCTGGGTGGATGTTGACCTCTTCAGGAAAGCTGCTGCATTTGCTGGCAAGCTGCTGTCTAGACTACCTGGGGGACCTGCTGAATGTCACCAGTACGTCCCAGCTGCAGGCAGGTGTGAGCCAGCTTTAAGCAGCTGCACGGGTAGGTTTAAGGTCTATGCTGAGCTTCACGCTCATGTAGATTTCTTCCAGATGGTTTAAAGCTAAAGCAGAGATCTGACTTGGGTAGGTCTGTACTCTAAGGCACAGTAAATCATGCAGCTAGCCTATCAGGCATAGTGCCAGAGCAGCTCCTCAGCTGGGGTACATGCTCTGTGCAATCACCCTCTGCTCTTCTCGCTGTAGTCTCCACAGAGTGATGTCCTGATGCCTGAAATGCAAGGCCATGCTGTTGGGAAAGACGAATGTTTCCTCCTGCCCCAGCGGTTAAACAAATCCTTGAAGCTGAGCCAGGCCTTGCATGGCACAAGGAATTTGGAAGGTCTCTCCTCCAAGCACTGGCAATTAATGGCCACTCGGGACCTCCGGAAAGGGGGCTCCATCCAGGCAGAAGTGGAACCTCTCCTGTGCAGGACAGGTAAGAGGAGGCTCTGAACTTCTGCCAGGGCTCATGTTGGCTTAAGCTGATAAAGCACGTTTTGTGCATCCATGGTGACCACTGCCCCTCACCAAGGCTTTAGTGCATTGCTGTATTGCTGACAGCACGTGGACGTCATGGAATGGATTGGGACAGGGTATCTGGGAGCCATGAGCTGTAATCCAAGCTTTGGCAGTGACCTGTGGTCCAAATTCCCTCCTGCCAGTACTAGAGGCACCAGATGCCACATCCCTGCACTGGCCTGGGTCACCAGGTTTTGCTGCATCAAAGTGACTGAAACCCAAAGCCAGCAACAGCCACTGTCACCCCCCTTCCACATCTTGACCTTCTCCTGTGGATGCTGGGACTGGCTATGCTGGTGTAACACCTCAGGTTTTTCTTCTCACATCATCTTTTTTAATTATGTCAAGTTTCTGGGCACCTGCCAGTGCACTGAGAGTGACAGCAGTCACCTGTAGCAACCCTTAGGTAGCTTGTGGGGCCTGGATCATACCCAAGAAATGCAGTGTCATGGGTAGATCATGGGAACAGGACAGAGAAGGGGAAAGGAAAGGTGGGTAGCAATCACAGTACAGCACTCAGAGCGAGTGCTGAAGGGCTGTCATAACCAGAAAGAATGAACATGGGATCTGTCCTGGCTTCTCTATCTGATGCAGACTCCCAGAAGATGATGTCAAATGTGCTCACAGTTCAGAAACCCTTGCTGGCTGTGGATAGCCCAAACAAGGAAAATGAGCTTCTGTGTCTCAAAAGCCCATCACTCGGTGAGTCCAGTCTGAGCAGGCTAGAAGCAGGCTAGAAGCAGGGTGGGCGGGCTCCCAACCTTCACGCCCTTGAAGGTGCTCCAGCATACCCTTAGGGGACCGGACAAGCAGGGATCTTCCTTGCTTGCATGCCATCATCCAGTAGAACATCTCCAGAAGGAGAGGGAGGCCTAGCCACCTTGGAAAGGCATATGTTTTGGGGTGTTAATCCAGCCAGGGAAGGTGGGAGTGGGAGGGCTTCTCTGAAGTGGGTGCCAAGGAGGTAAAATCAGAGTTCCCACAGCACCCCAGCGTCTCCTGAGCTGGGCTCACTGTGCAGACATCAGCATGGTGGCTCCGGGGACAGCTTGGGTTTCTTTGGGGTCCTTTGCCTTGAGGACACCTCTGAGCAAGCTCTGGCTGTCACCTAAGGAAGGGGCCAACCCAGTTCTATCCCCACAGCTGTTGAACCCCAGAACAGAAAGATGACGACTGTTCCTGTGAGAAAAACCAAATCAAGCACGACAAAGTCTACCACTGTTACTGTAGAGAAGCCGTCTAGAAGGCCCAGGTCTGGCACCCTGCAGCACAGGACTTTGCTGTTTTTTGCTACTTCCACTCTTTCAGGAAGCATAGATTTTTCCCAGTGCTTCCCTGTAGTGTCACTGCTCCCTGCTTCATCGTTGGGCCGTCTCAGATGTAGGCTTGGGTGGCCTGTGGGTCTGAACTGTAGAGTTAGCATGGAAAGGAGAAAAATGTTTTAACACGCCCCAAGCCCCATAGTTCAGGTTGACTCCTCACACCTTGTGCATGTCTCATGCACGTCTCACCTCCTGGGAATACTCCAGACATGAGTCCCCACAGCTCCACATTGGGATATAAGTGGTAACCGAGACACAAGTCCTGAGCAGGAGCAGCATTTATTGTATATTGTGAAAGTCAGTCTCAGGAGCCACACTTAAACAGAGAAAATATTTGACCCAGTCCACTGATCCTCAAATAAGGGCTTGCTAACCTCATAAATGACCCAAAATCCCAGTCCACTCCCAGCTCTGGTTTTCCAAAGCTCTGCTGATTTTTTCAATGTAGCTGTCCTCTGGCTTTACATCTGTCAATAATCTCCTGATCTACCAGTTGCAAGTGGCAGGGGTTTTCCACTCCAGAACACCCTCTCCATGGCCAAATGCATGAAGCCCTCTGCCATCCAGTGGCAAATTATTGCTTATTCTCAGCAAGTGCCAGAGGGGAGCATTACCTCCTCCTCCTCCTCCCACCAGTCCTTCCAGGCGCCCCATTCTTACCTGCCTCCCTCCCCTGGTGTCTGCAGGGCTGCCCAGTCCATTTGCAGGTTCTGAGGTCTCCATCACAGACCCAAAGTCCTGCCTTATCCTGGGCTCCCAGGGTAAAGCCTCCTCTTCAGGCTGCAACCAGTTCCTTTGGATACATGGCAGCAAAACTGTTGGGCAGGTGCACCTATAGCAGAAAAGAAACAGTTTGTCAGGAGAATCCTTCCTGGATTCCCAGTGGCTCGGTGGATGATGATCTTAAAGGTCTTTTCCAATCTAAACGATTCTATGAGCAAGACAGACAAGGGAGGCTGTGCTCCACCAGTACCTTTACTGGCCCATGTGCTTCACAGATCCCATGCACCACTCATCCACACATTTCTAGCTCTTCTTCAGGTGTCTCTCTCTTGTTGGAGATGCAAACACAGAGGTCCTGGCTATTTTCCAGGTCACTGGTGGCAGAGATCATATCTCCTGGTGTCTCCTCCTCTACAGGCACTTCATGAAAGTACTGCACAACCCTGCCCACCTGCAGTTTTTCAAGCAGTTCCTCAAGGAGCGCAACGCAGATGAACCACTGCATTTCTGGATGGCTGTGGAGAGGCTAGTCGCAGAGACCAACCCCAAGATGAAGAGCTTCCTTATTAACAGCATTGTCAGAAATTATTTCCGTGCCGGAATCCCAGCTGGTAGGACCTTCCCAACCTGCACTTTACCTTTACTCCATTCATGATGTAAGCCTCTTTTCCCTGAGCTGGATGCTAGTTACAGATTTTATATCCTCTTGCAGGGACCTGCCAATTCTCCTTTCCCATCCAGTGGAGCATTTATTTGCTGAGGTGTTCCACTGCCACTTATATTTCTAGGAAGGTGATCTACTTTGGCGGGATCTACTGACCAAGACCTGCAACATGCAATTCCTGCAGTGGCAGAAATAGCTTTTCCCTATCTTCTCTCCTTTAGATGCTCTTGGAGTCACAGCTTCATTCCCAAAGTATACAATTAGCACAGCATAGAAAGGAAAAGGGATGAGACAACCAAATTCAGCAGACAGGGCAGGCAGACATGGGACAGGGTGCCACTTGCGGATGTGAGGGTAGGAAGAGATATCATGGTAGTTCGGGGGTGGCTAGCAGGGGCAGGCAGTGACTGCACTTCTCTTCCAGAGGAGCAGCTGGACTGCCACACTTCTATCATCAAAGAAATAAACGAGGCTGAAGCAGTCAGCCCCTTGATGTTGATGACAGCACAGATCTTTGTCCAGAAAGCAATGGAAAAACGATGGTGAGCACCTGGGTCAGGCTGGTTCCTTAAGCCCAGTGGTTATGCAAACACATCCTTCCCAACATCCATCCCACCCCAAGGTGACAGGCAGCAACTGCTATAAACATAGTTCCCTATGAACTAGCAGCCGGTGCATCAAAATCCCAGGCAGACCCTCACCCCAGCAAAAGTGCTGTTGCAACTGCTGATGCATTTACCTGTGCAAGGCCGGCAGAGCTTGTCCCATGGGGACCAAATCACTGCTGGGCTTGCAGGGTACTGGACTGGAGGAGAAAATACACTGCAGATAAGCAGGACAGACATTCCCCAGCTTGCTACATGCAAGAACAGAGCCCAGGGGAGGGGATCCAGGCCCCTGTCCCATTCTCCAACCTCCTCCAGGAGCAGAAGTCCAGGGGGACCCCAACCCCAGGGCTATCCCTGTCAGCTGCTCCCCCCACTTAGCTACCCTCCCACCAAACCACTCCTCATGAGTCTGGCTGCCCTTGATGCTCTCTCTCTCTTATCTCCCATCTGGCAGGTTTAAAGAGTACCAGGACCTGTTCCCCCCGAGCGATACACATAAGTCTCACCTTTGTTTGCAGCATGGGATGGGGAACTTCATGACAGACAAGCTGGTAAAGAAAGACCCTCTCTGCTGCAAGGCTGGGGATGTTGTCCAGGCAAGAAAGAGAGGAGATGGTGCAGGTCAAGCAGTGCTCATGTAAATGGGGTGAGAGGATCAGACTTGGGGAGTTGCAAAAAGGCAGCTGATGGGTAAAGCCTCACTCCTACAGGCTCTGGAGTCCTGCTCCATACAGGCTCCACCAGATTTGGTCAGGACTGGCCAAGTGATTCACACTATCACCTATGGCCACCAGTGAAACCAAGAAATACTGGAAAGCAAAGATGATATCTGGGTCATAAATCCCACTGCCAAGGCTGGGCTCTGGTTGTCCAGCTCACAGTGGTAGGTCCAAACGGGAGGGCTCTGTTTGTGAGCAAGCCCTTTCACTGCAGCCACTGGCTGAAGTGAGCCATGCTGTGTCTCCGCAGAGGTGGGCCTGGTATGCCATTCGTGATGTTGTCAAGAGCATCTGCAAGTTCCGGAGGGAGATGGACAATGACAAATGCCGTGCAGAGTTTGAGGACTTTCTCCGTCGGGAACTAGGAAATGAGGAGGAAAGTATGGCTAGACTCCTGCCACCCCCTCTCCTCCCTCCCCAAGACAATCCTGGGTTTAGGTAGAGAAGTAAATGGAGGAAACCTGTGGCTCATCTATCCCCATATGCTGACCTAGTTTTCTCTGCTGGAGGCATATAAAGAGCTAGAAGAGCGGGTATCTCAGGATGCCAGCTATTGCTGTGCAGAAATCTGTGCGCTTAGGTGCTGGAGTCAGGAGATAAGGTCCAGAATTTTGCACAGGCAACTTGCACACATACACATTCATGCAATATCTGGTTTTCTGATGCAGGTGCCCCATGATGCTGTTGCATCTCTCTCAAGCAATAATCTATATGCAAGTTTGCATCTCTTCACAAAAAACAGGAGGCACTAAATGAAGCTAAGGTGACACAGGCCAAAAAATAAACAAAAGGAAATTGTTTTCTATGCAACAGTGAGCTGACCTACAGAGTGCTTTGCCAAAGGATGTCAATCCTGAAAATTTACACACAGGCTCGAGTGGAGGCTGGAAAAGCAGTTAGAAAAGAAATCCATGGAAATTGCTAAATACACAGAAACACCATCTATATCAAGAAGTCCCTGGAAATGAAAATTATGAAAGCTGGAGAATATTGTATATGGGGGAAGTAACACAGATTTTTACCTTTCCTTCTCCCTAGTTATCTGCTTGCGGCATCTGTCAGAGACAGAATAACAGCTAGACAGACCAGCAGACTTTTGATCTAATGTACTGTGGCCATCCCCTATGGAAACAATGAACATAAGCACTCCACGGGTACAAAGAGGAGGATGGACGGAGGAGGTTACTAAGCTAGAGGGAAGGCTGCACACTGGATGGGTCTGAATTCCCTGGAGAGCCTGGCTGCAGGAAGGTTGTAGGCCATGTAGGTAGAATGGCCCTCAGCAAATTACTTGCATGCCAGTAAAGCAAGCCCAGGCGAGGTGAAGGGGCAGCATATAGCTCAGCATCAGATGCCTCTAACCCAGTGCTGGGAGAAGCAGGACATAACAGTTCTTCCCCTCTTTCAGACTTGCCCATCAGCTCGATGCAGAGCAGCAGCACCATGAGCACTTTCCTCTCCCACACGGCCTCTAACAGCACCCCACCAGAGAAGGAGGTGGTACTAGTGAAACGCCACCTGTTTAACAGCCAGCTCATTACTGTCAACTTCCTCGTCGATGACCTCCGCTTTTATCTGGAGATTGACAAGTAAGTTCCCTTTCCACCGTGTGCTCAGGTACCACCAGTCTCCCTCGGCTCTGGCCCAAAGCCATCCAGCAGGTAGTGCCCATCTCTCAGCAGCAGATAAAGCCTGGTCCATGGATTCATTAGCACATGCTAATGTGCTAAGGTCTGTGCTGCCACCCCCAAACTCCTATCAGCACCTCTATGCAAGGCTGGTATCTGGATGTCATACAACACAACCAGAGTCTCACCCCATAGCTGTCTACATCTAATCTATTCACGGAGCCCCCACAAAAGCCTCCATTTCAACCAGAAGTCATCCCCTGGCTCAGGGTTCCTGTTTGGGTATCCTGGAAGTACTTTTGGTCTGATATCCCAAGCAATCTAACATTTTGCCTACACCTTTCTTGATGTGCCTGTTGTGGCATTTCTCCTTTGACTTTGTCCAGTTCCCTGACAAACCTGTAAGAGCAAGCTGTTGCCAACACACAACAGCCCTGCAGTCAGCACATCCCCACATGCACAAGACCAGGTTTTGATTCCCCTCTTTTCCTGAAGAAGGGCAAACCTCACATCCCCCAGGTGAATGTCGTGGCCACAAAGGTGGTAGAAGAGGGAATTGGCTTTTCATCCCTCCTGTTTCACTGTTCCACACCTTGTGGATTTCTTTTTCTGGCCCAATAAATACAATGCTAAACAAGAACACAACTATCTAGCCTAGCAGTCAAGAGCACTTGTCTCAGAGCAAGACCCCACATGCCTTTGCAGGTTTTCCAGGCTGGCTGATTCAGTTGAAGCTCTGGCAGCCCGCAACATGCAGTCAGAAAAGGAAGTTGCTTTTCTCAAAAGGAAAGTCACCATCATCAGCAAACTCTTCCTGAACTCTGATATTCCCCCAAAATTGCGGGTAAGATCCTGGGACACACCCAGGAAGGCTGAGGGCTGCTGTATGCTTATTGCTCAAGACCATTGCATTGCAGCTGTGACCGGTTGTGGGGAAAGGGGAACCAGGCAGAGGTCTGGATCTGCTCCAGCAAAGAATGCTCTGAAGCTTCAGAGTGTGCTCTGGAGCTTGGGACCTCCACCTGGGCTCCATGGGATAAGGGGTGATCCACCACCAGACCCACGCTAGCACTTGACCCGGATAGATTGAGGACAAGTGTTAGGACAAGAAGATGGTGAAATCCCCTACCTGCTGGAGAAGCGCCAGGGCTGAAGCACCAGGATGGGTGCTGCACACCACCAATTCAGTCCTTTCACTCTCCAGAGGTCAATGTCACTATCATCACCTCCCCACTGCGCCCATCTCTTCCCCTTGCAGTAGCCATGGCTCTGTCTATCTTCCCTTTGAAATGCACAGCACAGTGCTTTCCACAGAAGTCTAGGGGGATTCTGCCCTTGTATCTGGGACAGTCAGCCAGGATTTAACTAGTATTTCTTCTTAGAGACTGCTGCAATGTAAGGTGGGGGCAGGGAGAGAAACATGCCTCTAGGGCCCAGCAGGAGCACCACAAACTGCTTTGGTTAAGCAAGATCTCTTCTGTGCCCAGGTAAACATCTCTGAAGGAGAGAGAGATTTAATCTGGAGTTTATCTTCCAAGGGGCTACTGAATCGTGTCCTCTACCACAGGGCCAAGGTCATCATCTTCCCCATCCTGATGCACTTCTGGAGAAGGTACCTATACCCTCTCTCCCACGGTGTGGGAGGGTTTGTGGATGCCAGCCTTTTTCTCCAGCCACCTGTTCCTCTGACATGATGAAAATGCAGACAAGGCACTCCCCAAGAGCCCAGCTGTAGATGTCTGCTTGGAGGTTTGCTGTCTTCGGTATTTCTCATATAGGTTCTGCACCTGGAAGGTGATGAGGAGCTTTCAGGTCTCTGCAAAGGACAGGGTGCCAATCTCTTTGCCCACTACAAAAACCTCCTCTGAATCATCTGACATCTACAGTCCAAGTAAGCTGAGTGCCTCTCCCCCTGCTCCACATTTGTCCTCAGGCTTGTTCTTGCAATGCAGAGATGTCCAGACCTGGGTTTTTGGTGTCCCACGGGGTTCCCCTTAAAAGAGCCAAACTCTTTCCTTCACACAGCTTTGAGGATTTATGTGGTACAGGCCTGCTGGAAAATGAAGCATCTCTGAAATCATTGTTTTCCATCAAATTCAGTCAAAATTGCCCAGTGGGTTTTTAGAAATTTCTTTGGGGAATAAGGAAGTGGGTGCAGAGACTTCATGAGCAAAGAGCTGTTGCATAATTCTTGTTTACTTCGATAGCCAAGTTAAAAATACTCTCGCACACATTCTAAAACAGAAATAAAGCAACTAAATCTTTTGGGTTGCAAGTCAGATGGGAGCAAGAAAAGAAGAACCATGCAGCCAAACAGCAGGCTCAGTGGCATTACATAGAGGATGCTTTTAGCATCTAGAATGGAGAATAAGCTTCATCAGGATTTGAGGAGACACTCAATGGGGCACCTCTGGGGAAAGAGGAAGGTATTTTTCCTTCCTCATCCACTTGTTCAGTTTCAATACACTGACTAACTCTAAACTGGAAAACACAAAGAAAGTGGTGCTAAGTGCTGTCAGTCTGCCTAACAACCTGGCTCCTTGACTGAATATTCATTTGGAAATTGTCTAATTGATTTTTGATTAAAGGGAAACCAAAATAGGCACATACTAATCTTTCTTTGATGGTTGAGTGGGTGCCAGCAAGCCGGTGTTCTGCTCCCTGTCATTTATCACTGTCAAGTTCTAGTTAAAAATCAGCAGAGTTATAGGATTTTGATACCTACAGGCAGGTGCTTGAGCTACCGCTCTGCAGCCAAGCCGGGGTAACAGACCCCCGTGCTGGTGTGCTCCAAGACTGCCAAGCCATGCCTATTAGCTCAAACCACCCCAAACCTAGGTATTCCCCTGCATAACATGCAATGTTCAGCTTGAGTCTCCACCTTGTTACAGAGCCTCACTGCACTCCTAAGGTCTTCTCAAATGTAGCTGTTTTAATGCAAAAAGCCTATTGCCACCAGAAAAAACAGACAAAACCCAACCCATCACACATGTATTCCCAGCTAGTGACAAGCCAGAAGCAGTTGTGTTACACAGGAGCTACCTGCTGTGTTACTGGGACAAACACGTGTGTTTGCCAAGGTCTTCAGGAAACGGGTGGGGAGAGAGAGACATTTAATCAGTGCAAATTGTTGCAAGGATTAGGACAATCTCACTGCTGCCCAAGCAGTGCAGCCTGTATTTAACTACACAGAGCCTCAGAGAGTGAATGCACTGAGAAACTGCTCTGGAGAGACAGCTGGGGACGTGTAGAAAAGACTGTGCTCTTTCTCACATGGACATTAATCCTGCAGTGTTTGTCCCTGGGACAATTATCCCCAAGCCACAGCTCCTTGTAGCACCTCGCAGGGACAAATAACCAGAGCTGGGCAGATAAAATCCCTCAGGCTGGGTGGTGTGTCTTGGGAAGAGATGTGGGATCTCTCAGACCCGTCCCATTTCTCCTGTCCTAGCCTGTACAGCTGGCACATTCAGCCTGGTTGAGTAGGAAGGGCAGATGCCATCATGCCTTGGTAGGGAGAGCCATACCCACAGGGTGCAGCGCAGGCTGGCTCCTGCTGTGCATCGCCTGCCAGCCCGCGGGCACCTGACTGCAGCACCCTGACTGTCAAGAGAGGAGCAAGCCCAATCAGCGTGCAACCCCAAAATAGCTTCTGTTTCTTGACTGTGCTAATGCCCGTGCCACCTTTTGCTCAGGACATTTTTCTGCACCTTATCACACTTTCACCAATGACCTTTATCTAAGGATCTCACTTTTCTGAATTTTAGATAAAAAGCTTGCTTTTCAGCTGGGAAAAAATGGTTATGTTGTCTTTAAAAGGCACTAAAATTGCTAGGGAAAAATACCCGTAGTTCCACAGAAAACCTATCGCCCATGTCTTGCTTTTCTCTTATTTTGAGGGTTGCTGCTTTGCGCAGATGCAGTGCATGCACGGCTGGGAAGGTGCCAGATATGAATCCATCTCCCATCACCAGGCGTCACTGTGGCACTGTCTGTGCCTTTACATATAGCAGAGAGGCCGGTCCTGCTGAGACTGGACATACTGCCTGCACCCCACTTCATGGGCATGAACACGGTGCTCCTCTAGGGAGAAGCCACCCACGCGGGCACAAAGCTGAGAGCACATCGGTGCATGGGGGCAGCTGTGCACATGCCTGTCCCTCTCTCTCCAAATGCCATTTCCTCGCAAACCTCCCATCTGCCACCCAGGACATCTCAACCCTGCAGCAAAGCCAGGGTGGGAGATGTCACCCCTGTCCCGCAGCCCCCAAGCAGCTGTGCAGTCAAGGAGACCTGGGTAACTCATGTCCTTGCTCAACCACCCTTCCTTGACCTCTGTACAAGCCCCATGGGATTCAAAGGGGACAATGCATCCTGCTGTCCTCCCCTATTTGCCATCAGAGCGCTTGCCTCACAGTACTGCTTCATCTCTTCTCCCTCACCAGGCAATCACACCACCATTGTCTTCACGCTCCTGAAAGGGGTCCAGATCCTGGTGCCGCAGCCCCAGAAGAAAATGGAGCCACCGGAGGAGCAAAAAGGTGAGCCAATGCTGAAAGGAGCATTCCTGCTCTTAAGGGGAGCTCTGGCTGCCAGGATGGGAGCAGGGCTACATTTAGGGCTCCCTGCATTGGTCCATGATGGGAAATTTGTGCATGTTGTTTTTCTCAGATTCAGATCAAAGTCTTGAGAAAAGGCTCTCATTCAGCAAGTCTGCCTCCGGTCCTGCAGAGCAGGTAGGTGGTTATCACAGAGGCAGTCTTAAAACCCAAAGGCCAACTGGGTGGGTCAGTGCAGGATGCTGGTCACTCCCACCATCTCCAGTAACATCCACAGAAAATCCCCAGTTGCTGCACCTCTCTATGCCCTGAACATCCATCCCCCTGGGAGCACACAGCTGTGTTGTTTGTTGATCGCCCACTCCCTGCCTCCATCAGCAGTGGCCACTGATACAACATCTCTCCCTTCCCCGCAGGCACCGAGGCAAGCACAGACCTCCGAGGAAGAGCAGACCTCCCAACACACTGTCCACACCAAGCAGGACAGGAGCGTGCTCCAAAGAAGCTGAGCAGCCCAGACACACTGCATAGTTTGCACTTAATCAGCAGTAAGACCTAAAAATAAAGCAACTCACAGCATCCTCCAGTTTGCTTGGTAACATAGCACAGCAGCTTGCACCTCTGTAACTATGGTAGGGACATGCCACGACACCTTTCCACCTGAGGAGAGATCCTCATCCACACGACAGTCTTCTTCCTCACATGTATCTGTAAAAGACTGCATTGCCCATCGCTGGGACCCAAAACAGTGTAAATATCACACGGGGTGCACAGCACAACAGCACCTTTGAGGTCTTTCCCAAGAAATTTGGAAGGTGCTTAAAGCCAGAAAGCAGTCAACAATAAATACTTTGCCCAAGGAAGGGGCTCCTCAAAGACCACCCAACCCTAGAAGCTGCTCCAAGCCCTGCTGCACAGTGAGCCATGCTTCTCACCAAGGGCTGGGATTGCTTTCCTCCTCTCAGCACACCTTACAGCCTTCTCTCAGCTTCTCACCCCTCCACAATTTCCACACAAATTAAATGCCTCCTGTGGGTGGCAAGCCTAAGAGAGCCCACCTGGTTTACTACTCAGCTGTCCCTGGGTGGTGAGATGGTGCCTGTCTTGCCAGAGCCTTTCTGATTTTCCGATCAAAATCAGCTTGTGCCTGACTCGGGGCATCAGCATGTTTTTTTTAAAAGCCAGTATGTTTACAAAGCACTAACCAAGTCATATCAAAGACCTTCATTTTCCCCAGGTGAAACTGAGTCAGTTGCCTTTGCCAAGTCATCAGGAAGCTGCAGAAATTCCAAATGTTCATTTGACCTCACAAAGAAACAACCATAACCTTTATCACACCTTGCCTCTGACAGGTCCCTTGCAAGCCCTCAGCTTTGTAATTTGGAGCTACTTTTAGCTACTTTTTAACCCTCAGATCCTAGAAGACTGCATCTGGGGAATAACACAGGTGCATTTAAGGCAGACGATGACATGTTTTGTATATGTCAGTTATTATTATCAATACTTTGCTTCAGAAGGATCAAAAAACCAAACAAACCCAAAGTCCCAAGATTATTTCTATAAATGAAGGACTTCAGAAGCTGATGCCACTCCTACAACCTGAACTGTGGCCAGCTCCTCAAAATTTCCCTCATGCTGTGACTTTATTTTGCCCCAAAAGCTTTCAGCCCCCCAAACTAGCTGCATTTCTGTGTGCTTTTCACTAACACTTCAGGCTCTGTAGCCTGAGCCCAGCTCACCCTGGCCCCTAGAAGCCTTCATGAAAGTGCCTGAAGCTGAACACAGCAAAACCACAGCTAAGAGTGCCATTGCTTCTGCAGACTTTTTTGGTTTGTTTGGTTTGGTTTTTTTTCCTCAGTGCAACAAACGAGACACATTGACCTGGGGCCATCCCTGTGCACACAACCATGTCCTCAGCACAAAAGTGACAGGGTGGGGAGCACCTGCTCCCACCACATTGGGTTGAGTCCACTACCCCTGGGGTCACCCAGTAGGAACAGAGGAAAAAGGCAGAGGCACAGCAAATACACAACGTACAGGCATGACAGCAGGGGAATGAAGAGTGTAGGACCAAATCCGCATGCCCTTGGGCAGCATGCATGGTCTGCAAGCCTACCTGTACAAGGCAAAGGCGGGCAGCACCTCCCAGATGGGCACTGATGCTGGGAGCCATCAGCACATCAAGCAGCACTAACTCTGGCAGCTGGCTCTGCCCCTGGCTCCCCAGGACACCTTTTTCCCCAGGCTGCGACATCAGACACTGCCATACCACCCAGCTGCAATACTGTCCAGCTGTCTTTGCCACTGGTTCTCCAACCTGCCTGGCCTCTCGCTCAGCACTCGCTTATCCTTTCCAACCCTGCGAGGGGGAGAGGCAGCTTGGTGTTTTCCCCAGCATTGGTCCCAGCCCTGCATCCCCCTCTCTTCCTGTGGCCTGACGCTCTGTGAGCAATAAGCTTTGCAGATGCCGTGCATGGCTCAAGTTTCTCTTCTGACACCAGCCTGCCGGCACCTCTGGCTTCTCAGAAAGCAGGACGTGGCCCTGCAGACCGCATGAGCCTTCCCTGGAAATTCTTCCCAGGGGCCCAATTGACCCAGATAGACAAGTCACAGCCTCCATGGGTTTAATTATTACTCTGGTTTGGACATCCTTGAGTGTTCTCTGCTTTCAGGAAGGCCTTTCCACAGCCTTTTAAGGCAGCCAAGTCACAGCCCTTTAGCAAAACAGCAGAGCAATTCAAGAAGACACAAAGGTCAAAGCAAGCCAGAAATGTGGCATTTTACAAGAGGCTGAAGGAGCCCAGCCCATGGCCTCACCTCTCCTTGTGCAAGAGCAGAAACGTGCTGCCGCAGCATGGAGCCACCATTGCCCCCCATAGCACCCCTGCTCCCCACGCTGCTGAGACCTGGACATGCTTCTCTGGGTGTCCTCCTGCTTTCTGGGCATGAGAAAGACACAATGAGCAAGAAAAAAAGAGCAGGGAGGAAAGGAAAAAATTAAAGTATTGACACAAGAGGAGCTGACATTCTCCTGGTTGCGTTTTCTCTAAAGGCACCTCATCAACAGTTCCATAGTCAAGCTTTCTTTTTGTTATATTTATGTATTCTAAAAGGTTCCAAAGACCATCAAAAGGACCTTTGCTCTGAGCCAGGACCACTAATGCAGGCTGGCACATGGACCTCACGAGCCATGAGCACATGCATGGCAGTCTGCAGCCCAGCTCATGCACAGCAGTACCTGGTAGTTTGCAGGTACATACATCGATAAGCACACAGAGCTAAACAGATGTGCGGGGCTCAATGATGCATTCTGGCAGCCACCCGTTTGTAGGGGAGATGGGTCAAACACATCCACTCCCAGAGTTTTACATGCACACAACCACCCATGTGCAGGCATTGATGTTGATCTTCACACCTCAACTCATCCACGAAATCCTCANTCAGCCCATTATTTCACAAGAGACAGCTTGCTTCTGAGGACAGGAAAACTTCAGTACTTCCTAACATCTTCTCCCATCAGATATTCATATGGGCCAGAAGCAATTCATCTGAGTAGTGACAAAACCAGCCACCACCTTACCTAAACAACCAAAAGGCACCTCCACAGGGAGGCCAAAAATCCCAGTCTTTTGGGTATTTTATAGTGCTCCAGACTATCTCTTTCTATGCAGAGGGGATGGGGGAACCTCATTCATAAATGAGTGTAGAGTCAGTTTTCCAGGCAAGTTTATTCCAAGTTCAGTTCTCCATAGGCTAATTGAAAGAATAGCAATTGAATTAAAAATCCTTTCAACAGCTGAAAAATATTTCCGTAAGCCACATATAACTATTGTGCAAATCAGAGCGTTAGCTGGGAAACAAGCAAGCCCTTGGACAATCAGACAGACATTGCATGCTGCAGGATTTCAGAAATGGGTTTGTGCCACCCAGCCTCCTAAATCAAAGCTCTGAGCTGGCTGCGTGCTATGGCTGTATGGGCACCAGCTCTGTGCAAGGGAGCAGAGTCTGGCAGGAGGACAGTAATACACCAACAGCAGCACTGTTTTGGAGGCCGGGAGTGCTTGTGCGTAGCCCTGCCTTGCAGATGCAGCCTGCCACGGCAGAGCTTGTCCTTTCCAGGAGGAACTGGGCCCCTGCAGTCCCTTTGATGTCAGTGACCTTTTTCAGGTGAGTCAGGACTACTCACAGTAGCAGAGTTTTGTGGGATTGTTCTCTTTACATCCATTCCTTGTGGAAATGTCTCCTGCGTCCCCCAGAAGAAGTCTTTGAGGTCCCAGCAGTCTGGCCTGCGTGTGCTTCTACTGGATCAGAGGGATAACGGGCCAAGGGCAACTCTGCAGCCAGACCATTGCCCAGGTATCTCATTTTCTGGCTGCTGTCTTTCAGAAAGACTGAAAAGAGAGAATCCATGTCTTTCTAGGGGTAGATGAGCAGCTCATCAGTGCACATTGTAGGGAATATTGGCCCTAGCAAGGAGCTCAAACTCCTTTTCCTTTATCAGAGAGTCCCATGTTGTCTGGCAATGCGTGAGCTCTTCTCCTGCCTCCCAGATGTGTTGGGTATATGGGGACTGTCCCACATCTCGTGCTCTCCATAAGGATCAGAGACTTCACCTTTGCCTCACAGAAGCAGATAAGCCAAGAGGGACAGAGGTAGTGAAGGGGGACAGGGCTGGCACTCAACTTGGTTCTTCTCCAAAGCCTGTGGTTGTTACACCAAACACTTCTGAAGCATCTTTCATTTCTTAGTCTAAGTCCTCCACGCTCTGTCCCTGCATGTACTCTCTCCCACCTTCCTACCCACTTTCTTCAGCTCTCTTGCAGGTGAAGAAATAGGGAATAAAAGGAGGCAGTGATGGTGGGATCAGACATGAGACAGGAGGCAATGACATCCTACAGAGAAGGGTCCTGAATGTCTGCAAAGTCACTGTATTTGGGATTCTGGCGTAAACTGTTATAGACATAAATGGTAAGTGCTGGAAAAAGCTTCAAGAAATAGTCAGCATGGTCTCCTATTCTGTTGCTGATTCTGAAAGAGAACAAAAACAAAATGGATTTTTAAAGCTTGCCTGAGTCAAGCGGTTCAAGTGGTTCCTCCCTTGAAGACAAAAAGCCATTCCAGAGGCTTTCTGATAACACAGGAAGGTTTCCTAGAAATCCAGCACCTCCATCTGCCTAATCCCACCTGCATCTTCACTGAAGAGCAGTGCTGGCCACCAGCATCAGTGAAACCATCACTAGGAGCTAACACCACCTCTAACCTCACATGTAAGCGCCCATGACCGTAGAGGGTTAGAGACTCTGGCAGCTTTTTAGGAGACAAGACCTCCTAACAGGAATGGTGCTTCCTGATCCATATCTCAAAGCACTTCAGCACAGTAAACATCAGCACTTTGGAAACACTAGTGAGGTAGATAAGGAGGCTTTTCAAAGGTATAAAGGGTGACACGAATATTTAAGAGTCATCTAAAAACCTTCCTGGAGTTACCACAAGAACTGCAGCAAAAATACCAACCCAGAAGGACACGTTCACAGTGTCCGCTGCTACAGAGCCATGACCTGCCTTAGCTGTTGCAGACACCTCTCCACCTGACTAGCTGCTCTGCAAAGGCAAGGGTGCAGAGGGAGCTGCCACCAAATCTCCAAAGCTGCTGCTATCCCTCTGGAGTGGAAGGCTCTGGTTGAGGATGTTCATCTGTGGGAGATGATCTGGTAGTCATATTTTGCTTCAAAGTCTGAGGTCTAATCCTGTGAGCTAACTTCCTTTTCTTACCCTCAGGAAGGTGATTTTGAGGGCTGACTCCAGACTGCTTGCTGTTGTGACACACAATCTTTCACACACTATTGTGCTGTCAGAGGACACAGCCCCTCTAACAAGATGAGCTTTAATGGACTTTCTCCCACATCCTGGTTGTGCTCACCCTTCTGGAAAACCAGCTGAAGAAGATTTTGCTCTCAAACTCACTGACACTTGCAGATACCCAGATGCTCCACGCACTGCAACTGTGGCAGGGGCAAGGATGTGAACATGTACCTGGTATTTGGGTGTTCATCCAGGTTTCTGATGAACCTCAGTAAGTCGGTGACGCTGTTGCTATATGGTTTTGTTTTCCCAGGTTTTTCCATGATATTCAGAACAATTTTGTCAATCTGAAAGAAAGGACGTAGATTATTCTCTGCCTTTCACACACTATGAAAGCAGCACATCTACCTCCACTCACCACAGCCACTGCCTTTCTGCAGGGACATCATCTTGCATGGACAAATCTTGTGACCCTTAAAAGCATATTTCCCAACATGAGCGGAAGAGTTTACTCTGCAGGGCATGCACGATACAGACCCCCTGATTCTGCTAAGCATTTCCTCTCCTGCCTTGCCAAGGCACATGGCACTCATATTAGGACTGTCAACATGGCACAGATTTTCATGCATGCCTGGAGGGCAGGAGGGACTCAACCATGCCACTGTTGAGAGGACCACATGGGGTGCCGTACTGAACCGAGACTGTCAGATCTCAAATGATGCAACACATCTTTCCAGGATGCTACCTGCAGAAGCAGGCCTGGTCTCACTGCTTTTGAGCCAATCTAACACTTTTGCCAGAAATTTGCTGGCAGCAAGGGCCAGAGGTCCTCATCTTAAGGGGCCACCAACAAACACCCTTGAAGGTTTGCCAGCTGATTCTGTAATGACCATCCCCTACTACCACCCCAGTCAACAGAGCTCCCTTTAGCATCAATATCTTTAGTCTGGTGTATTTCAAATATGTGGCTCACATGTAATTGTTTCCCCCAGTTATTTGTACTTGCATGGGGCTACTTTTTCCAGTTATGGTTTTAAACAGGGCTTGTGAAACACTCAGGCAAAGTTTCTGCCTAAATGTCTAACTCAAACCTCGTTTCAATCCAAGAAGAGGATTACCTCCTTGGTCCACTGTGGATAAGGAAAACTTTTGGTTGCATTATGAGCTTGAAAGACAGCTTTTTCATTGTGGAGAACTTTGATTTTATTCCATATACCCTTCAGGAACTTGAACCTGCTGTGGAATGAGGAGCTTCGTTAGCTGCAAGAGGACATCACTGTTACCAGCACTACAGGCAAATCCTGTACTGAAAGGTTTTCCTTTGTACTCCCAGGACTTACGTCTGTTTGCTCCAGAAATAGGGATGTTTGCTCAAACCTTCCAAGCCTCGTTCATCATGAGAGACCAGGCTACTTACAAGATCCAGAGCCTCCTTATAATCTGGGGAATCAGCAGCCAAATCCTCAGTACTGACTTGCTGAAGGGGTTTCCTACCCCCTGTTAAAACATACAGCACGAGCCTGCTGAGGGCCTGCAAAGAAACACATCACTGCTCATGTGCCAGATGCATGAAACTTTTTACCAAATGAGCAGACTGCTTATGTGGACACACACACGCACCTGTAGGCATGCAGAAGCATACAAATACACACAAACACAAACTCTGAAGCTCTGCGCACAAAGACAGAGGAGATGGGCACCATAATCACACTCACAGGGTATGTGTGGACATCCTAGCACCAGCCACAGCCTTGCATCCTAATCACTATCACTCTTATGCAGCATCTATTGTTATGTAGGCTTTCCCAAAAATCAAGGTGTTTTCTATTTAAGGATGCACAAAGGCTTCCCCTAGGATTCACAGCAACAGAAAATATCAGAGCGCACCTGAAATTTTAAACCATACATTGATTAGCAGGAAAGTTACCTCTAAATCTGAGTTTACAAGTTCTTTTTTGCCTTCAATCAACTTTCTTTTATTATCAAAGTCCGCCAAGTAAATTTTGCCACCTAAATCTGAGGAAATAAGAGAAACTGTTAAACAATGGTGGAAAACCTTGATAGAGTCTGTCACTGACTTCTGGATGGCCCTTTCTTTAGAAAACAAACCTCTGATGAAATCTGCTGGGAGTTGATCTGTCTGCAGTGCCCTGGAAAGGAGGGCAGATCTAATGAGACATAGAGTTGTTCTGTTCACTCCTCTGTGGCTGTCTGCGAACATAACTATGCTTATTCAAAAAGGAGAGCTAACACCACAGACAGCTCATTCTGCATAAAGACATCTGGTTTTTTACAGACAGCTACGAAGCGTCTTCTCTAAACTACAGGCAACAGGAAAGCAACATGAAAACACTGAGAAAGTAAAAGATAACCTATGAAAAAGTTGGTGGGATGCAGATCCTGGTGAGCAAATCCGAGCGAGTGCAGTTCTCTCACTGCCTGGAAGATCATCCTCAGAGCATCTTTGTAATCCATTTGTTCTGCTGACTCCTGCAGGTGTTCATCAAGGTTTTTCTCCCAGAGGGGAAAGCACAAGTACATGTAGCCTCTTGCCTTCTCAACCCAGAAGAGCTTCAGTAGATGTTCACAGTTACCACATTGCTCGAAGAACTGTTTCTCTTTCTCACCCTCTGTACTGCGGCTTATTCTTACTGCTACCTCTGTCCCACCACAGAGCCCCAGGTAGATGCCACCCTGGGAAGTGTTCTGAATTCTCTCCTGGATGTATTGAAATATTTTCAGCCTGCCAATCATAGGGCGATATATTTTGTGAAGATTTTTCAGCTGGTCCCTCCAGCACTTGCTGTTTGGCTCCCAGTCTCTGGGGTTTTCTGGAATAAACTTGGCATTATACTGGCGAAGAAGACGTGCCATGTTATGAGCACGGTTCCTATTCGCAACAGCGATAAGGTTCCCAACATCAGTCCTCGCTCCTTTTTCACACAACAACTCTGCTATATTGTAATCATTTTTTGCTACAGCCACCATCAGTGCTGTGTTGCCCTCCTCATCTGCATCATCAATATCTATTTCACCCTTCTCCAGTAAAGCTCTCACCAAATCTGGGCTCCGCATTTCTACAGCTAGGATGAGGGCAGTTTTCCCACATTCATCTTTGCTATTCAGATCAACACCGCAGTCCAGCAGGAAATGGCCTATGGAGACAGCTGACTCGTATCTTTCTTTGGCACAACCCTCCTTGAGGGCATGGATCAAGGCATTCCTATCTTTGTTGTCACAAATGTTCACATCAGCCCCCATCTCTTGGACAAGAGTTTTTACAACTGAGAAGTGGCCCTCCCGACACGCATCCATCAGTGCTGTCGCACCTCCTTTATGCAGTTTCAATTTCTCCTCACTAACTGCCCTCCTCAAATTCACATTTGCTCCCTTGCTATACAGGAATTTCAAGGCTTCCTCTTTCCCATACCATGCAGCCTCCATGAAAGCTGTGAAGCCGTTGTCATCATGGTCATTAATATTTAACCCACGATCAAGGAGGAGCTCCAGTATATTGACATTTCCTGCTATTGCTGCCTCAGTAAATGCAGTGCCACCGTTGTCCTTCCTGGCATGTGGACAAGCACCTTTATCCAGCAGAAGCCGGACCAGGTCCTCATCATCAGCTTGCACGGCGCTCTGCAGTGGTGTCCAGCCACTTTCTGCTTTGGAATTCACATCTGCCCCTTTCTCCAGCAGCTCCAGCACATCTTTTATATTACTGTCCCTCACAGCAGCATTTAACTTGAGGGCAAGGTCTTCTGCTGTCTCTGTGCTGGAAGGCGTAGATCCCTCCTGCTGGCTGTGAGCTGTGGGCTCCATGATGGTCAGAGGGAGGGCTCTGTACCTCTGATGTTCCTCACCTGCTCCCAGGGATCCCACCAAAGGATGGGAGAGGTGCAATGCCCAGTGCCTTTGTTGTGGGGGATGCTCTGGGTTTGGCTGATGCAACGCACTAGGTAGGATACGCTGCTATTTTAAGGGCTTCATGGTCTTCACCTAGTTAATAAACAGAAAGTCTTGTTTTATTACACTGTGAAACTTCACTGTTTACATTTGATGTCCTGCAGATCTCAGTGAGGGCAACTGGGACAGCAATGCCAGTGCCACCCAAGAGCTAAGGCTGATGAGAAGCAAGACTTTAGCACTTATCCAGACACACACACCCATCGTGTTCGTGTGCCTGGTCTCCGCACTAATCACAGCCCAGGCAGGTGTCCCCTGGGGTGGTCTGGGTGAGGGGACCGGGGAGAACCCAGGGTGTTCTTGCTGTGTTACCTCAGACTTATTACCAGTTACCTAGTAAGATGGCCCTCAGTGATGTTTTCAGGTGGTGAACGCAGAAGGCAGGCAGAGATGGGCATTCCCCTTCAGTTTTGGATAGCAGCCACACACACACGGTCCTAGTAAGTCCCTGATCTGATACCTGGAACGAGACAGAAAGCCAGCCTTAATCCCTTCTGCTTCCATAGGCAATCAGGAGACCCTACCTGACCAGAAGCCTTTCCTAAGCTTTTCACAACACGAAGAGGTTAATCAGGTAGGACCTGATCTATTTTTATCTATCTAGTATCTAGAAAAGCTGGAACTCCAATACCCATTTTCCTGACGGCAAAGGCTAGTTCAAATTACCAGCTCTTTCAGGAGTCACTGTCTGACAACCTGAACTGGAAATAAGTTATATAAGCAAATCAGAAAAAGGACAGAGAAGTCTTAAGGTATAAAGCCAAAGTATATATTCACATTAATTTACCATCAGGAAAGCCAAGGACCATTTTATGGATGGTTTCTTCCCCTGCCCAGCAGGAAATGAATACCCTATTTCATTGATTTGGATACATTTCATTTACTTGCAGTAACTTCTATGCCTTTTGCCACATATTAAAAAAAAAAAAAAAAAAAAGTTACTTTCCTGGCTGGAAAAGCAGCACAGCATCCCCTGGGCACGGTGGGGCCTAAACTCCTCGCACCCCATTGGGAAGGCCGAAGCCCAGGCAAAGCCACGCAACCCTGCCTGGCATCACCTGCCACCACCCACCCCAGGGAAGGTGAGGAACAGATCCCCCCTGGCCGGCCAGAAACCCAGCCATTGCTTAAAACACTTTCAGAGCCAGGGAGCAGCTTTTCTCAGCAGCTGCTGTCTTCTCTGCTGCTTCCCAGCAAGGATCCCCAGAGAGTGTTTGCTTCCCAGCAAAGCCTGCAAGTATATGCTGTCCCCTCCCAGGAAGGAGCAGCCCGGGGAGGGTGTTATCCACTTGCGCGGGGATGCTGGGTTTTTTGGGGGGTGTTTGGCGACTGAAAGGCACACAGCAGTGAAGTCGGGAGCGAAGTGCTCTCCCCACACAGTCCCACACACATAGACCCTGTTTACAAACATGCTTAGCAGCNGGGAGCGGTTTGGGTTGCTTTTTTTTATTTTAAGCTTTTCCTTACCTTTTGGTAAATCCATCCACACGAGGAAACTAGCCACACGCTATGTTTCACCCAGGGAACTTCAGATCCGTTTCTGCCACAGCTGGCGTGTTCCTAACTGCGCCCACGCTGGCAAGCAGGCAGCTGCCTGCTGCCCGGGCACCAGCCTCCTTGTAGGCAGCTCTGGGTTAACACAGTGCTGCCTGAGGCAGCCCAGTCCTCCAGCCCTTCCCGTCCATCTGCAAAGCGTGTGCAGGAAATACGTAAAGGAACCCAGGCTGTGACGCGCCACGCAGTTTCCCCCGCGGCCCCATAAGGTGAGATGAGCGCACCAGCGTGCAGAGCCCATGTAAACACCCCAGCCGCCTCCGCCGAACCGTGCCAGCTGCCAGATTCAGATCACACTTGAAACGGGGCTGAAATCACATCAATGAATTCATGCCCGGCTTTCCACGGTAGGTTGGTACATGCACAAACCGGTCATCCGCGTATGTACACAGAAACATGGCTGGATACAAACACAAGGGCAGGAATGCAGAAAAGCACACCCTGAAGGCCTGCATGGATGAACTACTGCACGTTTTACATGCATATCCAAACCTTTATGTACACTTGCATTGCTTGCTCACATCTGCATGCCGACTTTCACAAAAGCTCTGCCTATGCAGGAGTCGCATCTGTGTACCTAACCGTCACATTGAGCATCCTGCTTTCCACAGCGTGCAGCACATCTGCAAGGTCTGGCAACATGTCATGGTCCCTGGATGCAGTTTCACAGAGTTGCCACAGGAGACCTTGACACAGCCCCACAGGGGCAAAGACTGTGAAAACTCAGGGAACAATCTCAAATCACTCTCAAGGCTGTCAAGGTCCCATTTTAATTCACAGAAATCTGCTGAACGTGACAGCATCTCTCCCGGTTCGACCAGAGCCTAGCTGCCAGTGTTTAACTACCCATTTTCAGGCTGGAAAGAGACAAACAAGCAAAGCAGGGACACATCACAGGCTCAGAGCCAACACATCCAAAAAAAGCCATTATTACAATGCATAACAATACCACGTCACCCAGCCACACAGGTACAAAAGCCTTCTTCAGCTTGCTGATTTAATTAAAGTAGTTCATTATCCTACAGTGTGAAGATGAAAAACTGTAGGACGGTAGGAACTCAAACCCTAGGAGACTAGGATGAGGTGTTTGCAACTGGCAGGGCTGTGGCAGAAGTATCCTGTGCCTGCACACCAGCAAAGGAGGATTTGCTGGTAGCACTTTCCCTATTTCTCATCCCCGGTCCAAATGGCTTTCTGTAGGGTCATAAGTTTAAACACTTAGTCCCTGTGACAGGCAATTTATGGGGAAGAGAAGGGCCTCAAAGGCTTTTTAAAAGCATAGGGGTCACAGAGCTCCTCTCCACAACCATTCCTGTAGCCTCTGGGCTGTGTAGTTCCTGCTGTATTTGCACTTCTGCAGAGTCCTTATTTGGCCCCACACAGGGACTCGGGAGATGAGCTGCTGAGACGAAGTCAGCAGGAAGATTGAGGGCACAATTAAGCAAATCTTCCTTTTTCTCCATGCTGATGGACTTACTTACATCCATTTTGCAACCCATCCCCTGAGATAACAGCTCTGAGCATCCGCACCCTGGCCACCAGTCACAAATAAACACGAGCTAAAATGCGGCAACAAAAACTGCCTGCCAAAGTCAAAATAATTTTTAAAGTAGCTATGAATAGTAAGATAGCTTTTTTCTTCATGTTCCCTGCACTTGCTTCCTGATTATATTTCCAAATGGGAATGTCCCAGCGTTTATATGCTTGGCCATACTGATGTGACTTTCAGTACTGGAACACAGCCCTGGAAAATAATCCACAGAAGGATGCAATTTAAACACTGACAGGTGATGCTAGCCACACAGAAGCATCAACCCCATTTCACTTTACCAGGGAGTATTTTTACATCTTTAATCTGCATTTGCTAGCTTTTTAGACTGCTGCCCAATCCTCATCACCACGAAAAACCCAGACCAGCACATCTGCCAGCAGCAGTGGGCTGGGAAGAAGAGGCGAGGGCCACAGCAAAGCAAGGAAAGACCTCACCGAGCAGGGCACAGTGTCCCATTCCCTGGGCAAGGAGAGCAGAGCAGGTCCATTGAAACCATCCTAGATCAGCCAAAACAGGCCAAGCAAAGATCCAGGCTGAGGACCTGAGCTTAAATGCGTTTCCAGAGCAGCAGAGGTGGTTCCCCAGCAGCATTTCTCCCAGCTGTTTCTCATTCCCAGATTCTCCCTGTAGGCTGAGCTCGGGTTGCAGCTGCAGTGGGTCAGAGCTGCCCCCACCCAGCACAGGCAGCCCAGCCCCAGGGAGTCAGGAGGGCTGCAGAGCCCTGTGCTGCCCTCAGCACTCCAGCAGTGTCAGTAGAGCATGAATATTATCCTTAATTTTTTCTCAGTTCCCAAGGCACCCTGGGGGTAAGAATCCTTGCACGCAGCTGGACCGGGTTGGCAATCTTGGCATTTAGCTGCACACATAGTAGAGGGACATGAGCCGTATGGAAACACATCACACGTGATTTCTGGCACTTTATTCGGGCCAAAGCTGTGAAGGCAAAAGCTGCAGAGCAGGAAGCAGTGCAATACAGCTGCTCCCTCCCCATCAGCTGGCACAGGGGCTGGCAGAGCGCGGCAAAACGCTGGGTAAGGTGTTTGCAGTATTTGAAATGGCTCAGTGCATCGCCCTTGCTGGGGAGCTTCCTTCAAAAACATATTTAAACAATTTTTTACAGCATTTATTTGCAGACCGTCTTAAAAAAAAATCATGGATGTAAACACATGCAAACATATAAAAATTTGCCCGCATGTGTGTCTTGTTAGGCATGTGTATCCATTGAGGTGCACATAATAGAAAGCTCAGCATCCATACACCTAAACATGCACATCCACCTGCCCAAATATGTGTCTTCATGGGGCCACTCGTGCACGTATGTATGTGCCCTAAGGCCACCCCAAAACCTGCTTGGTCCTGCCGGAGCGGGGACCCCCAGCCACAGGAGGAGACCGAATGGCTGAGCGACGATGCTACCCCACTGAGCTGCTGCTGGGAACATGCTGGGTCCCAGGGCAGAGGGAAATGGGTGGTTTTTTTCCACCAAATAAATCCACCCCCCATCCTGGCTCATGGAAACCTGGCCCTGGAGCAAGTATGTGTCACACCCTGGGGGGGGCAGCGCCAACCCCCACGTTTTTCCCCGGAGCTCAAATCTTTGCTGCTTCCAAATTCACAGCCTTCGCCCTGGGAAACTTTGGTCGTGGTTTATTGGAAGCAACCGCAGTCGGCCATGCCCAAAAGCAGTCGCAGGAAGCTTCGGCTCCTCTTTCTCAATGCCTTTTTGTGGGCTGGGGTTTTTTATCCCCCCAAGGCTTTACAGGTTTTGTTACATTACCACTGGGTTTTGCAAGCGTGGTTTTATTGACCAAGTTTTCTCTTTGTGAAGCGTCTCAGACTTGTAGAGATGAAACTACACTGCAAATGGGATACTTCAGTACCAGAGCGGTGAAGTCTGAGCACTACCGCCGAGACTGAGACTCAGCCTAGGCCATCCATTTCCATGCATGGTGTGTCAAGGATAGAGGTAGCCCAAATTTCTTTCTAAAGAAAGCTCAAAAAGATCTTAATTCTAAATTTTTCTTACTTGTTTTGTTAGCCAATTTAAATATTTTTTTAATGGAGAATCAGTTTTAAATTAACCTCAAGGTGTGCAAGGCAAAATATTCTTTTTTTTTTCAGTTAGAAATTGTAGTTAAAAAAATAAATTTTTGTTTCTATCTGCTTCTAGACTGTTTTGCTGCTCTCACGGAGTCTTTCATGCCAGATAATGTAAATACTTCCTCGACACCCTTACAGCTCGTTTCTTCCCTCTGACATGCACTAAGATCAGGTATACATGCAGACTGCTGTTATTCCGAACTGCCTGTCTTGTAAGACAAGGCCATGCTTAATGAAATAGTGAATAAAAGATAAAGGGAAGTTTAAGCTACTTTCCTCCAGTGAGGTGGATGACAACTGTAGGGAGTAGGGCTGGAGAAGAGTCAAAGTATTTTACAATGAATGATGACCCTTGGACTCTGCACGCTTATATTAGAAGAGACATAAGGTGGTGTTATAAATGCAGTTGCTTGTAAAAGGCTTTTTAATGGCAGCAGCTGGCTTGTGCTAATAGTAATACCTCGGGACCTAAGTACTCCTGGGTTACAGTCACCTGTGATGCTAACTCCTCCCTGGCAGTCCACTCACACTCTCCTCCCCTGATACAGGCCAGTTAATTTTGGCTTCCAAAACACACAATAAGTAGAAAGAACACAGCTTAAAAACATGGTTTTTATTTGGGACATGAACATCTCTGAGCTACACTTGGATGCTCCCCTCCCTGCGTGGCTTGTGCTGCAGGCAGCCCTCCAGTGCTTCTGCAGTCCCCGGAGGTGCACATACCACACACCCCTCCTCTGCCTTCCCAAAGCATCCTGTAGGGACACAGGGGACTGCTCAGACCTCAGAGACAGCACACGCTGCAAAGAGTTGAAATGTTTTCTAATAACCCCTCTTATACCAGATACTTTCCCCCTTGTAAATGAATTCAATCATCAGCTGAGTTATTGATAAAAATATTATTGATGACAGTGACCCAAAAGCAGTTTTTGCAAACAGCAGCCCTCACATGAATCCTCCCATGCTTTTAAGACAATGGTGTCTTACTGGTATTAAATAGGTATCGGGAACTGCCATCCTGTAAAGTGCTCAGAAACTGGGGAGCAATAGAAACAATACCGAACACCCTGGCAATTAATATATTCAAAACTTAACTTCTGTTTTCATTCTTGCTATGAACCGTTCAGTTCTCTTCAATAAACCAAATACCATGAAGCTTTACTTTCCACAAGTCTTTCCCTTTCTTTTCTGTTCCTGACATTGCAATTTTTAAAGCGACTGTAAATGAATGCCCCTTGAGCCATCCAACACAAGCAACTTTCTTTAGTAGGCTTTGCAAGTCATCCAAAATTAGAATGTAAAAATTAATTGAAAGCCCACAACCAAAAAAACCATGTTGTCACAGTATTTTCTTCTTTACATTTTATTTTATAATTACAATATTATGTTAGTAATGAAAATGGACCATTGTGCGTTGTTCACTTCAATAACACAACGAAGGTGGTTCCAGTTGTAAAAATAAATAATAAATAAGAAAGCAGCTAAAATCTCCCTGTAAATGCAGCTGGGACCCACCGAGGCTCAAAGGTGGAACCGGGATGGGGAAAGCGGAAGAGGACTCCAAATAACATCCCCAAACTGGTCCTTGGTCCCTTGGTCCGCTCAAACAGCCGCATAAAGCCCAAGCGATTCTGTGCTCCAGCTAATGCTTGGGAGGGCAAAAGATGGTTCCCTTGGCAAGGAGTGAGTACCAGCGGGATATGGACCTCAGGGTTTGGTCTTTAGGAATAAACAGAGGCACATGTAGCAGCCTCAGGCTGTCTCAGTAGGAAACGATGCTGATGGGACATTCCCCGTGACCCAGCACAGGACACCCGTGGGCTCCCCATCACCCACCCACGCAGCTGCTGGCACCAATGATGCCAAACGGGATCCACAGCTTTCTGGGGTGGCTGTGGGACCCAGAAATCACTGCTCAGAGGGGCTTTCTGAAGACCTCACCCCACAGGTCTGAGCTGATGAAATGTCCTGCCGCCCCCCAAGATACTGAATTCACGGCACACATCGCTGTTTTGCTTCTCTCCCCAGGTTTCTGGTAAAGTGCTGCGGCTGCAGATTGCTTTCACTGGCCAAGGGAACATTAAGCCCAATTTTAAACCAGGGGAAAGCCCCAGGTTTTCTCTCCCACGTGTAACAAATAAATTTTCAATACAATCACTCACCAAAGTGCCTGTTTTACATCACTATACTCTGTCTAGGACAAGCTGCTAGTCTATGTGCTGAGATGCCATCCACATCTGTAAGGGGAGAAAGGAAACAGCTTGGACTGCAAAGCATCCTTTTACTGTCATTGACGGTCCTCTGAGCTCATAGGAAACCTGCCACCTTAGACCCCTCTAGTAGCCCTTGCCAGACTGCAGCTCTTACTGCTGCTGTTCGCTTACCTTACCCCAGGTCATGTTACAGATCTGTCTGGTTATCTCTCTTAAGTTATTATATGGAAAAGGTGGGAGGCATGCTAAGTGCTACAATATCTAAAATAATTTAATTTACAAGCTCCTCGGAGCAAGGGACATGTGTATGATTTCAGCAGTGCTCTTCTCATAAATATATATATAAAATAATAATAATGATAAAATAAATAACAATAATAGTAATAAAGCATTATGCACGTGACCTAAGATTATGTGCAATCTCAAGGTCATGTAGCTTAAGCGAGGGATAAAAATGTCACTGCTAGGGATATGCTGTACTGGAAAAGACATAAGACTTAATGCAGAGCATGCATAGGAAACGGCAGAAGAAGGATCTTAGGATCAGGAGAAGGCAGATGCAGGGTCCCTCTGGCTGAAAATGCCATGTAGTCTTTGGACTTTTATTCTGGCTATTCCCTCATAGGTAAAAGCCCTGTGGGCACGTCTGGGGTGGTTGGCCTGGGCACTGCGGGAATTGCAGGCTCCTGCGCTGGCTCTACAGCCAGCAGTTGATGCGGCAGGTCAGAGGCAGGGTCCCACGAGCAGGTGGGAGCTCTCCGGTTATGGATGCTCAGGGGAATCCAGTCTCTTTTTCCCAGGCTTGCAACTCAAATCCAATTCCTTCCTGTCCCTGTGGTGGTGCAGGTCTCTGGCCATGCTGCAAGGGGAGGCATTGGTTTCCCACCCGTTCTGCTCCTCCAGGGAGGGAGGACCTCTCTTCCCAGCAGCTTGGTGAGAAGCAGGAAGTGCTTGAGGTCCTGGGGATCCTGCTAAAATGCCAGGACTTCAGCCGAAACCTCACCATGCAGACCTCAGCCCTCACAAACCATCTCTCAACCTCTGCCTGGTCCGCCGGCTGGTCCCCCCGCAGTGAATTCAGGCTTGGGTCAGGTATGCGACCGCTTGCTCATGCCACGGCTGGTGGCCTGCTTGGTCATGTCCTGGTAGGAGGCAGACTTCAGAAACCGGGGGTAGGAGTCCTTCTCCATCAAAGTGCGGGTCTTGGCTTGGGCTTCATTGAAGCAAGCGGAGGTGGCACCCGAGAGGTTCTTGCGGGTGATCTCCCTGGTTTCGTGGTCAATATTCACCTGCAAGGAAGCAGCATCCACAAACATTAACTTGGCATTAACTCCCCTCCCACCGGGGGCAGGGGGTGAAAACTGTTTTCTTCATCTTCAGGTAAGGGTGAAGATGTTCACAAGCCTTTATATCCCTTCATGTTGGTAGACCACATGATGTTAGAAATGAAAGCTCTCGTGAACAAGAACACATCTTCCCACTGAGCTGAGAGCACTTTAATAAAACCCACCAGGATGTTTGATTCCTTCCCCACCCTGTTTGATGCCACAGGACAGAGGCAGAAAATGCTCTCACCTCCCTGGGCGCCTCACTTTGGACAAACTCCTCGAAGATCCTGTTTGCCTTAGAGGCCAGCTTGGTTTTCGACCGGGTCTTTTTGAAGTCCTCGCACGCCAGCCAGAAGTCAAGGTTCTCCTCGCTGAACTCCGTCTTCAGGAAGGTGTGGAAGGCTGTCACCCCACCTGGGGAGGGTAGAGAAGAGCAGTTAATGGGGCAGAAGGGGGGGTAGAAGAGGAGGACCACTGCCAGATGCAGTGCTGCCAGGCGAGCATTGCCCTGGGAGCTCAGACCATGACATCTGCAGATTTCCTTTCCCTCCGGGCAAATTCCACCCTCTGAGACGTTGCTAATTGGCCTCTAGACTCCAATAAAATCCTTTCCCACAGACAAGTAATCCTCTGGTTTTATTTATCTGACCTTTCTGTAATGAGGCTTCAGAGTATTTTCTTTACAGCTTTGGAAAAGGACTAATTCTACCTTAGGAGAAATCCACTGACGTATCAGTATGCCTGCAGGAACTGAGCAGCAATGGCTTTATTTTTATTTCTCAGCTGAGATATAAGGGGAGCAAGATGCTGAGGAGTATGGGAGAGAAATCCTGCAGCAAGGACTTCAGAGCCAGGCTGGGGGCATGTATTAAGTTCCAAAGCCAGAGATGCTTGTTAGCCATCACAGCATGTGAGGAAGGCTGGAAAAAAAATATATCTAGGCCCAAACTAGCAGTATGGAAGGACTTTCTGTTGCTGTGGAATAGCTTTTAGGTAGACACCTACTTTTGTATTAAAATTTGGCACTTCTACCATTGTGTACCTGCTGTAAAGCCCAGCATAAGGAAAGGATTACATGTGGGACTCAAAAAGAGGTCCCCTCTCTGGGTCTGGAGGTACCATCTGCATGGGGGAGAGGGAGGCAGCACCTTACAGGAACCCTGTGCATCACCATACGTATAGCAAATTTTGGAGGGGAATATGGCTAGTGTAACTCAGTAAAGCAGCTGAATTTCTTCTCCCTGTGGAAGGGCCATCCCCGGAGGCCCAGGACAGACAGAGGGAAGCAACACAGTATTCTGAGAAACAAAAGCCCCTGGGAAGGTGGCTGCATTGCTGTGCAGAGGACGCTGAGTGCAGACACGCTGCCTTCTCCTGAGTGTGGAGAAAGGGATGGTCAGGGCATGGCGTGACATTCCCCCGATGGACTGCTGCACACAGGATGCCCCTGATAATGCTCCTGTCCTGAGGCAGCAGTGAGGCGTTGCAAGATAGCGCTTGTGCCCCCCAAAAAGCCAGAAGAAACAGGTACAGCTTCGCAAGCCAGGCAATGAGCCCCATGCATCAGCTCTGTCAGGGGAGGAAAGGGGCGTCTTTCTAAATCCTAAACCATCTCATTTGAGGAGACGACAAGATTTCCTCATCTGGCTGCAGGCGTACAGTCACCCCCTTGCTCACCCAAGCGTGCTCATCCTACGCGCTCTCACCAACAGAAGAAAACAAGATCCTACTCACTTTTACTCTTCAGGAGCTGGTCAAAGGACTCCCTCCATTCGAGTACCTCTCGTGAGGAGTCTCTGGAAAAGACAAAAAGCTGTAAGGCTCGCCGTCCCGCCGAGAACAATTCTCCTGCCCCGCAGCGAAGGATTGGAGCACTTCAGTCAAGCAGCCCCATTGATGAGAGACAGTGCAAGAAGGGAGGCAGCGGCACTTGATAGGAAACAAAAGCGAGACCCCAGTATCCATTACCTGTGGGCTCTCTTTCCTTTCTCCCTTTCTTTTACCTTCCCCGATGGCTCACCAGACCTCAGCTCCATAGTGCAGCTTTGGCCAGGTAGGCTCTCTAGAGGATACTCAGAAGAGCCCTCTTCTGCTGGTACAAGCCCAGCAGAACCTCCTCTGCAAGAAGACACCCTGCCTTCAGCATCAATATTTAGTATTTTGTTTTCAATGCTGCCTGCATTCCCCACAGGTCCCAGGCACTGATCTGAGACACCAGGAACTGCAGGAGCCCTCTGGGTTTCTTGCCTATTGCTAAGGCCCTGTTCTCTTGTGCTTAATGCCAGAGCATCAGTTCCCCCCTGTCTGATTTTATAACTGGTGGAGCTGGGAAGTGATCCGCCTTCCCTGCCTGTCGGGGTGGGACCGTGGGGAGGGCGAAGCTGCGCTCTGTCCTCTCTGCTACGCAGATGGGCAGGAGCATCCCCCAGGACAGCCTGGTCCACGGAGACCTGTCCTGGGCTGAACCTGGGATGAGGCACTGCTTGGCTTACCTCTGCCTGGAGCCCAGCTGCAGCTTGCTGGAAGTCCCGATCCTGTGTCCCAGCTCTGGTTTATGAAGCAGGATCCCTAAGCGAGTCTTCAGATCCTTGGCTCTGGAAGGGAGGAAGGGGAGAGGTGGGATTGCTGGACCACCGGACTGCTGCCACCACCACGCCTACCTCGCAGGAGCTGCACACCACAGACCTGACACAGCTCGGAGGGGCAGCCCTCGCTCCTCAGCTTCAGCTGCTTATTTGCCTTCTGATGTACGAAACAAATGCTCCCCCAATTGCTTTTTCTGCTCCCTGGCAACCATGCTCAGCAGTGCATTAAGCCCAGGGGACTCTTTCTTCCTGTTCGCTTCCCAGGTAGCGCCGCATGCATTTATAAAGCACAGTGAGCTTTTTCCTCTGGGCCAGGTAGCAGAGCAGCTGCTGAGCGCCCAGCTGGAGCCCCTGCAGCGTCCCCCCCCCCCC
>VYZV01017202.1:53707-101178 GCA_013401275.1 Pandion haliaetus | reverse complement strand
CTGGCTCCTTTTCCCATCCCCCTCTCCCAGCAGTGCTACGCGGCTCTCAAAGCAGTGGAAAAACACAGCGATTGCTTTCTGCTCGGCGGAGCGGGAACGTCTCCCTGCTGCGAGGCTGCTGCAGCAGGGTTGATGCTCCCCTGCTTTTTTGGGGGGTACCCCTGAGTCACCAGGAGCCTGCCACCATGCCATGGAGATGTCTGCACTCCCCAGTGGCACCATCCACCTACCCCATGCCTTCGACACCCAGCGAGCCCGGTGGCAGCACGATGCTCCTGTGCCAGAGACCCTCTGCGAGAGCCTGGGATACTACTGCCCGTCACTGGCGTGGAATCACCTCCCTGCCGGGAGGCCTCTGCGGCAATACGGCAGGAGCTGCTGCTAAATCGGCTCCTCTCCCCGGGGTCCCCCCCGAGGCAGCGCACGGCCCCGCTGCTATTTGTGTGCTGCAGCTCATTCAGGCATCCCAAGGCACTCATACAAAAATAAGTGTTTAAATGTCAAGCTGGCAGCATGGGGCTTTGTAGCCATGTTTGGCAGGAGGAGCAACATGTCACTTACTTAACATTTCAACCGTGTTGACAAAAATAGTCCTGCTGCTGTCAACTTGAAGCAGAGACAGAGCCAGAGAAACAAGACTGGTGTGTTTGTACGCCCGCACACACGCAGGGTGGCCCTGTCCAGCCTCCTCTCCCTCTGCATGTTTTACCTCTGTGTTCCCCTCCTGGGGAGCAGAACGGATGCAGCCAAAACAAATAACTCAGGCCATCCTCCACTGCGTGTTTCCTTGCGGTCTGCACCCCAATTTCTACCGAAACATCACAGCCGCAGCAGCAGAGGCTGGCCCAGCCGTTCCGAAGTTAGGTGCATCTTTTCCAGCTAACCCTCCACATCCCAGAACTGCGGCATGGCGAAGGCCCTTACCTTTCCAGGCAAGTGATGGGGAGTGCGGCTAACTCCCGGCACATGCTGAGAGCTGGGCACCCAGGCATCCAGCAACTCATCGGGTCCTTACGGTGGCGGCAGGGGCGTGCAACAGGCAGCTGTGGCACCACCTGCGCTCGCGGTCGTGTGCCATCGGCTGGAAAAGTGGTGAGGAGCCGTGCTTTATATCGGCTGGGAGGCGGGAAAGCTGGGAGGGGGACCCAGCATCGCTCCAGCCTCCAGCCAACCAAAGGCTGCTCTGGCAGTGCCCAGCGAAGATAACGCTTAGGCTTAGGTAGGTTTCTTTTGTGCTGTTAAGGGAGGGGGAGTGGGGGGCCCAGGCTTGTCCTTGAGCATCACAGTCATAACTACTTCCTCGATAACAGGAAAAAACAGGCTCGTTTCCACCGACGTGGAGAGCCTGCTGAGTAACCGCCGCCGGGTGGGAACGCAGATAGGGAGAGCGAGAGGGACAGGACAGACGCCGTAATGCACAGCAAATTCGTCAGCTCTGTCCTGCTGCCCGAGGACTTCCAATCCTCCCGGTGCTGCACGGGCTGGCATAGCAGCATTGCAGCAGCATGCTTTTCCCCAGGTGTTTTAAGCAGAGGATGCCAGTCCCCAGCAGAGTCAGGCTGTTTTGCAGCATCCCAGGGGCAGATGTAAAGCCTGGGGGAAGCATTTGCACTCCCCAGGTCAATACAGCCCTCTTGCACTACAGATAGAGCAGAAGGCTGTAATGTTTCCACATCCCCCCAAATTACACTGCCAGTCCACAGCTAGAATAAATAAGGACCAATGTCTGAGCCCACATGCTGGCAGAAGTTGCGTTTGATCACAAATTCTCTGCTGGGTCTATGGTGGGAGAAGGGAAGGGGATGCGCATCAAAGAAAGTCTGAGCAAAGCATGGGAAGGCATCTGATAAAGGTGGATCCTAATGAGAACTGAAGACGGAAAGAAGACACTAAAAGCAGGGGAGATGTTGGAGACTGGAGGGGAAGGACTGAAACAGAAGGATGAAAAGAAGGAGTTAAACCAGTGTCAGACACTGACAGTGAACCCAAGGTCTGGTGCAACAAGCAGGGAGGTCCATGACAGCCAACAGGTCCCACATGCCACGGCCAGGGTCACGCAGGGTCCTGGAGAGCTGCCCTCCCTGCAATTCCCCAGTCAGTGGCTCTGGGAGGGAGCTCACCATGGTGGGGGGAGCAACCCTAAACCCCCCTGCCCACGGCCATCCCAGGGAAAAGGCAAGAGCTGCCATCTCCACTCCTCATCCTCTTCCTTCCTCCCCACTTGGCCCCTGCTATTACCAGCTCCGCAGCCAGTACAGCCATTTTTCCAGAGCTCAGGTTGTCTCCTACCCTTGCTGCCTGCATTAAACACACACAGAACATTGCCAGACAACCTTGCCTGGGGGAGATGAGCCGTGCCAGGGGAGGTGGCAGCACGCAGCCATCTCGGCCCCGGGCAGGGGAGAACTGCTCCCCGAAGGCAGCTTGAGAGGAGCCTAAGCACAAGGATATCAGGATGGGACACTTTCGGAGAAGCACTAGGCACCTCGGCTCCCTTGAACTCTAGTGGGGATTCCTGTCTTTCTCCCACCACTTCAAAAAAGCCACTGAATTGTCTTGCCTACGGCTAGCCAGAAAAGATGCATCAGGACTAATGACTGAACACACGTTTTTAGTTCCTGTCTCGGCTTTAAGGCCAAGAGCAGTCTCTTTCCCGACAGGTCTGGTTTTTTTTCATTTGAATAAACAAGCTTAAGGCTTCTTGCTTAGCAGATATTCAGCTACAGATAAATGTTTGGAGCTACAGAAAGCTCTTGTTCATGTCTTCCCTGTGCCTTAAAACCATGATTAGAGCTGTGACCTTTGCTGTGGATTTAAGGAAAGAAAGGGAAGAGTAAGGATGAGAGGGCTGTAAGATTGCCTCTGTACGCATGCTAAGAAGGTCTGTGCATGCCCACAGCATGGACATCACTTGATCTAACACAGGTTTTGGAAGTCTTTGGCCACATCGGCCTGGTGCTCCACCCCAGCCCACTGCCACGCTGGGACCAGCCATGCTGACGTGGGTATGGGCTCCTGGTACCCACAGGAGAGGGTCACACCCAGGTATTTTGGCACTGGACACACACACATATGCTTTGCACTCACCTCCCAGCTGTAGTGGCTGGCCAACAATAACATCCATGGGCCTGGGGTGTTAACAGCCCTTCTCCTCCATTACCTGCATCTCCCTCTCTTATCTCCTCCCTGGTTCTCCGCACAGATGCAGTGCTCCATGATGCCCTGGCGTTGTTTTGTCTCATCATTTCGGGGTACGCCCAGTGTTAAGCAGGACTTCATCTGTGTCCTTTTTCCCTTTAAAACTGCTCACGCGATGCAGCCCGTTCTCCCACCTACAGATTTGCAAAATCAATAGGATGCTCTGGTGACTCTCCCCAGTGCTTGAGGCATCTCCCAAGCAGGTTATGCTGAGAGGTGAATCTTCAGGAGGCTGAGCACATGTTACAGACACACAGGACAGATCATTTCTGGCAGCAAGTCCGTGGTCCCCAAGACAGCCGCTGTGCTAGGAGCCATATGCTGCTTGAAGCAGCTGGGGAAATGTAACTGTATGGCAAAACCACAGCCAGGATGGCGGCAACAGCCATGGCCTGTGGAAGAAGAGCATGGGTGGTGTGAGCCAGAGCAGAGAAACTCTGCACATCTCTGCCCTGGTGTGACAGCCTGCTGAAACTTCCACTTTCCTTCAGCCCCTGTCTCCCTGCTGCTTTTTCCTCATAGAAATAAAGTACGTTGGGCAAGTACATGTGTGGTTTTACCTTGTCCCCTCTGTAGCAGCTTTTGAAGCACTTGGCTCAGGTGAGGCAAAGCTGATGGCAAGGCAAAAGTGAGGAAACACCTGTGGTGGGAGCTTGGTCCCTGCAAGCCCCCACGGGAGGGAGAGACTCCTATAAAACCTCAGTGGGAGGGAAAAGGTCAATCAAATCTTCTTGGGCACCACAGTTGCTCAGCCAGAAGGTGCACAAAGCCATAGGAAATACCATGCTCATGACAGGGTCCCACGCTTGGGTGTTTGAACTGGTACATGGCACTGGGACACAGCGCAGTGCCAGTACCACATGTGCCGGTCTGAGCCCAGGCGCAGGAATGGGATCGGGCTGTTCCAGCAATGTCCTCCCCACCAAGGCCAGGACAGACCCTCCGCCTGCTCTGCCATAGCCACCAGGCCCCTGCACAAACCACCGGCTGGCAGCTCTGCTCCCTTGGGCAGCTTTTTTAACTCTCCCCTTCGATGGAGTGGGAGATGCTGTTCAAGGATAGGCAGCTCACCAGCGTGGGATGCGGTAGGTGCAATATTTGATAACACAGAGCTCTTCAGTAGGGTTATGCAATAGCCTCCAAGCCCAACGATGTACATGTACTCAGATGTCTTTATGCCGCTCTATATCTAATTTAATTACGTGCTTCCTGTCTCATTTAGCTTAGGAGCCTCCTGCGGCTCCAGCTCAGTTGTCTGCATTATCAGTCCTTGATTTGGAACACAAAAAAAAAAAACCCTCATCTGTGTCGCAATGCCTGGGGCCAGGCTCTCTTCCTGTAACCCTGCCACAGCCTTGCCAGCATGAAACCCACCTCCCATCCATGGGGACCAGCCATCTCGGGATTTCATTTCCACCAGAGAGGTCCAGGCAACCCAGGCAGAGTACACTGGGGGGACCCTGCATGCTTGGGCTGGGAGATGGCTGGCCCGTGGAGGCACCTGCAGTGGGAGAGCTGCACCTGCAGCCGCCCTTTGCCAATGCAGCACCAGCATTTGCAGGGAGACAGCTACCAGCTTCCCCATCAGAAGCAAAACACAAAACCTCTCAGCCCCAGGTACTGCTGCTGCTGTTGTTGTTTCTGAGTTAGTATTTGTGAGCGCCAGCAACCTTGAAAAATAGGAAAATAAAGTTTTCAGCCCCAAAACTACATAAATAGGGCAGGTAACAGGGAAAGAAGGAAGGACTGGTGACAGGGTGCAAAGCGCCCTTGCACACGTGCCCCAAAGCACAGCCAGGCTCTGAGGAGAGTTTCTGGTATCAGGTATTTTCATAAGGTTTGAGTGGAATAAGAAGGGGAGGATACAGAAAGGGACGGGAAAGGGACGCAGGGAGGAGGAAAGTAAGAGCCAGGGCAAGCCACGCTGCTGGGGTCTCGCTGCATCAGAGAAGAGGTGGGCCGACAGGCTCACCGAGGAGCCTGACAGCTGAGTTCTCCTAAACCGATGGGAAACCACAGAGACAGCAATCAGGAGCAGTAAAACCTGAAGGCAGCACTGCACACTCCCTGCATCGCTTCAGCAGAGACTGCTAGAAGCCCGACAAGTCCCCTGGAGCTGTCTGCATGAAATCAGGGGGATGCTGAATGCAAAGGAGTATAAGGGAGAGACTTAAAGGCACTGCTGGTGTTGCACAGCCCCTTCCTCCACCAGCAAGTTGTTGTTAAGCTCTGGGTGTGTTTAAGGAGAGATGTAGGCAAAGGAGATGGGGAAAGAGGTGCTGGCAGAGGATCACCTGTGACAGGAGGTCACTGCTACGCAGGCAGGAGCGCAGCATCACTCAGAAGCTGGCGATGGTGCCTGGGAGGAGCGGGGAAGCTGCCGAGGCTGCGAGAGCAGCAGAGCATTTGCAAGGGGTCCCCAAGGAACCACATTGCAGCTGGGTCTTGGCCACAGGCACAGCTTATGAGACAGGGATGGTCAGGGGCTGCTGCAGGACACCATGTCCATGGGGTTGCAGGTAAGCTTTGCTCCATCCGTGCCTCCCGGCCCTGGTGCAGGATGGGCAGCTGCCCGCACAGGTAGGGGCACTTGTCCATTGGCAGCTCCTGTGTGACAACAGGCCCTCACCCTAACCAACGGGGCATTTAATTGATTCCCAACAAAAGTGCACTCTGCGTTCACATGAAGCACGAGAGGAAATAGCTGCTCTGGAAATTTGTAGCAGTGCGGAAAGAGATTATTGAAATAAAAAAAAATTAGAATTACAAATGAGCTTTTCAAGTGGCAGCTGTTATCCACTCTGCTCACATGCTTGCTTTGCACAGCACCGGAGCACATCTGCGTAGGGAGAGGTATCTGACAGCAGGTATTTTTAATCTTCTCTTTCTGTTCCCGGCACCTGCTCTTTAAAGCCACTGAACAGCAAAAAAAAAACCAAAAAAAACCAAAAAAACAAAACCCAAAAAAACCCAACAAAGACGATGGCTAAATATATCCTAACTAAGAGGAGAGACAGAGCAGCACTAATGGCAGATCCTTCCTTGGATGCATGCAAATTGTTTTGGCTCAGAGACAGGCTTAGGGGGAAGAAGCAGCAGATGAAAAGGAAAAACAATAAAAGAAGGGAAGGGAATTAGGGCAAAAAAAGGGGGATAAAAAGAAGACAGAGGGACTGATAAATTCCACCACACCAATTTCCAGAGAAAAACAAGCTCATTTAATTTTTGTTCTTAAATGCAACCCTGTGCAGACTATGTAGCAAACACTCACCTTTAGGCAGGGAGAATAGGCTGTGCACCAGGTAAGAACTGCCCTCGGTGTGCCCAGGACCAGGCAGGATCCAGATCACCGCTCTCCCTTGCTTGCCAGACCTGCTCGGGAGATGCTCTGCTTGGCCTCAGCCCTTCCCCATTGAAGCCCTTTCTTCGGGTAGGCAGCAGCCCACTCAAACAATCCCCAGCTGCCCTCACTCTGGTCCCTGCCCCTGCTAATACCTCCCCTTCCCCCTTTAGTACCCAGGATTGCCCTCAGCTGCCTCCTGACCCTTCCTCAGGAAGCCCAGGCTCCTCCAGACTTCCTAAATTGGCCCTTGGGACTCTCCAAGTCACTCTGACTTCTCCAGCTCTTGCTGCCAATCTCTAGCTTATGCATGCCTTGGTCCCCAGATGTGCTTTCCCTGCCTGCTGAGTTGGCTCTTGCCTTTCCCATTCCTTACTAGTTTGTCCCCATCCCTACTACCAACCCTCACCCTGGGCTTTGCCAGTGACTTCCCAGCCTATTGCTGCTCATCTCTCCCCAGTTTATCCCCCAAGCAAAGATTAAGATGAGACCTTGATGCCAGCTGCCTGCTGGAGCCCAGGGCTGCTTTTTATCAACTGGAGAAAGCACTTGCTTGCTTTTTGTGGCCTGATCCATCCACACTGCTCCCTTTGCTGGGAGACCTTGCTTGTGCATCCCCCACCGCTGGTCCTGGTACGGGGAGCAGACTCGGCACTTGTTTTCGTGCTTGACAATAAGGCAGCGTGACCAAAACATGGCCAGAGGGGCAGGCAGGAGCCGTGCCACTGGCAGCGCCGGGTCCATGGGAAAGGCTGGTGCCCCAGCTGTGCCACCTTCGCCACGGCCATTTCTGGCTGCATGTCAGTGCGTTTAATGGGCCGATAAAGAGCTCCCCAGCCATCACTGCTTCTCCCCACAGGATGGCAGGATGCGTATGGAGGCGGTTGGGCTGGAGAGAGCAGACTGGCTGCCTCACTGTCTCCCTGCCACACTCCCAGCGGGGAGAGTTCTTAGTTTTCCATTTTCCCAAACAAGCAGTTACCTGGTGCTGCTGCCCTGGCTGCAGCATGATGAGCCCATCCCCTCCAGGAAGGTCCTACAGATTTACGTGTTTCCGTGAGGTACCCGGTTCAGGGGAGCGGGTAATTTGTCTGCGATGAAGGGCTGCTCGTGCCACCCACCTGCACTGGCCATCACTACTCTCTGTGCTGCCTACATCCCTGGGCTGAAGCCAGCGCTCCCACTCGGCTCCAACGGCAGCTACTCCACAGGCAGATGCGAGCAGCCCCTCACTGAAGCTTTGCTGCAGCCTTCTCCAAGAACGGCTGCTCCTAACGCTGCTTGCATTCAGGTCCTTGGTACTGGGGTTTGGGGTAGGCAGTCCATCACAGGCAGCAGTGGGGTGTACCCAGAAAAGGACAGCAATGCACTGGTGGAAGGCTCTTCAGCTTTACCTTCCTTGTAGTCTCCTAGATCCTAGTGACAATATTTCTGACTCATCTCCCCAAACTGCACCTCCAGGGAGACTGGTTCTAAATTGCCTCAGCAGAGGAGACTGCCTGCTTAGAGTTAACAGGTCCCTTCTTCACTGTCCCATCCAGCATGTCTGCACCAGTGAAACCAGCACACAAAAGGATGAGGGCAGGGTCTGAGAAGGCACAAGCTTCTCCCATCCTTTTCCTCCTCAGCAGTTCTGCTAGGAGATACCCCTCCATTCCTGGGCTCACAGTTCCCACTTTCCTCTCCATGCAGGAAAACGTGCTCAACTCACACCTTTTCAGACACTCAGGCAGAGAGTAAGTAGTCTCAGGCTGTTTATTACGTCCTCACGGTCTCTATACAGTACAGGTGAGTAACACTTTACAATGTGGTGACACAACTCGGGGGATATCGTCGCCGGTCGGACAGCTGGTATGGCTGAGGAGCTTCTCCAGCCTCACAGGGGAAGGTGAGCCTAGCAAACAAGCAGGTAGTGCAGAGGGAAGGTCAAACTGAACCCAAGCCCATGCCTTCCCCTGAATGGGAAGGAATCAGATGGAACAGTCCACGTGTCCTGCCCAGACAGCTCCTGCTGTTATCTACCACCACCAGCAGCACCCAGACACTGCGGAGGCAGTACAGCATTAGGACCTAATTAAAATAAAAACATGGCATAGGGAAGGTCTTAAAAGAGCTGGTCTTTCTACCCAGCTACCTGGTGGCTCTCTTCTGAGTTTACTCCATACTTTAATGCCCTCCTAAATCTCTCAGAAGCCACCCACAAGCATGTTTCCCAAGGAACAAGATATCTTTATTATTTAAGACAGCCTTATTCAGTGCTTGGGTTTGTAGTCAGATCCTCAAGGCTCCTTCCTGCCGGTGGGACACTGCCATCCCACCAAAGACGGAGGTGCCAGAGAGCTTAAAGAAAAATCAGAACTCTGCGCATCTGATTTGGGTTGCTTGTAGAGGAGGGGGGAGAGAGGTTATAGGAGGATGAGATACTTTGATCGTAGTTTTTAGGGAAGGGGGATCTACCCCAAGGAGTACTTGTACCCTGCTCTCTTCATTACCAGTAATCCCACAGAGGACTGCGTAAGTAAACACAACACAAGATGCCTCCTTCCCCTCATTGCTTCTTAGCTGCTGACTGCGGGCACTGATAGAGCAACATGAAGACATTTCTCTTAGGATAACGCTGTTATCTATGCTAGAAATGCAAAACCGAGCAGCTCCTCATCTGTCATGTTTTAGACCCAGCCAGGCGCACGTGGCACATGATGCAAACTGGGAGTTGTGGAGCTACTGGAGACAAGTGATTCACACCGTGGCTGGTCCCCATGCCTCCCTGGAATGCCAGGTCCCTCCAGAAGCAGGCACTGTCTTTTCTTCTGTGCCTTTTTGCCAGAAACAGTTTTTTTTTTCAGTAATAAGCTCATCTCCTTTTGCCACCTCCCTCCCATGCTCTCAGTTCCCTGAACTCCAGTTGGGTTTACTGCAGTCTCTAATTAGAGATATATCCCGCCAGTAAAACCAAGAGGAGGCACAGAGCATGCTGAATGACTGACTTTACTAAGCTAATACAACACACACACCTTTATTTACACTTTTTTTTTTTAATATCAGAAAGCCAAGAGGAAGCACAGCTGTGACCCTGCCAAAGCAGCCGCTGCCTCTGCACAGCACAGCTTCCCTCTTAACTAGCCAGTCCCTGCCACAAGCGCAGCACATGGAGCACGGATGGAAGAAGACAACATGATACTGGGGACAAGACAAGCCTCTGCAAAGCCTAAGGGGTGCATGGTAGACAAAAGCATTCTGATCTAGCAGCAAAATGTGCTTTAATTCCCGTTTTGTGATATAATAAGAGAAAAGACGGTACCAAGGAAGAAGACAACTGCAGCAGCCACAGGAATGAAAGATAACGCAGAAATGATGTGAAGCGTTTTCTTCTTATATAATGGGCAAGGAATAGCTACTAGGAGCTTTATAGTGACAGTAGGAGATATGTAGGAGAGAGATGGCAAGATCAGGGACAAGTGTCTGGGGAAGTAAAAGGCAAAAAAGAGAGGAGAGATAGATAGGGATGGAGGGTGTGCAAACAGGAGGGCATGGGAGGAGGTCGTGAGAGCCAGGCTCAGATATATGGGGACAAAGAGTGCTGGTGGAGAGGAAGGTTGGCATGGACAGGAGCGCTTCAGGGAGGAAACTGCAAGGAGGAAGAGGAGGGAAGACCACAAGGACAGGACTGAGGAAGAGAGAGGGGTTTGGAGGGAGAAGCAAGAGGCCCCCAGGGAGGGGAGAGCTTGCACTGACAGGTGAGAGGCACTCCAGGACTGGCATGAGGTATGCTTTGCTATTGCTCTGAATGCTGTAAACATTTTGGTTTTGTGTCTATCAGTGAACATTCAGTTCAGTTTGATACATGTGCTCTTATGGGTAACTGGAAGCTGAGCAGAGTTTTACGTCTCTTACTACTAGTCAAACTTACACACAAGGCAAACACTACACTGGCTAAAAATCTCATTTTATGTCATTTATGCCTAATTCTCCTATTTTAACATGCACAACTATGTCTCAGAAAAGCTTCTCTAGTAGGAGACACTAAATAACATACACATGAAGTCACATGCACTCTCACCCACCCACTCCTGCAGACACACACCCACCCCTATTTCTCTCCCCTGCTTAGACTGGTGGGACTTTACCCTTCACACCTTCCCAGCATGGAAGGGCCCATCAGCACTTTAGCAAGTCCAGTAAAAGTGATGGAAATCATCCCAAACCTGGCTGATGGGCCAAAGCAGGAGAAAGAAACTCAAAGCAGACTGGGGTTCTGCATCTGCTTCTGGAGTTAACACCACCTGAAGCTTATAGAAAAGGGAAAGGAAATTTGTAAACTCTTCTTCCTTTTTGCTGTCAAAGGACTTGGGAGCTGACTGGATACGGGCCAGCAAACACAGAATAAAAGGAGCTGAGCGAAACTTCTTTTTTTCCCCTCTCTTCATGTGATGGCACACTGACATCACTTGAAACAGGAGGAAAATTTTGGAGGTGTGTGCTTGTGGAGAAGGGAAACAGGGTTGTAAGTTATGAATATCCCTTTCACATCAGTAAGAGATGAATCAAAGATAGGATATTTGTCCTTGATGGGGATTAGTCATCACTCTGCTCTCCAAAGCTTTGGCTCCATCATTATTTCCTTAATCAGCCCCTGGTTTAAGGGGAAGAGCTATAAGCTGCCTATTTTAATTCACTTCAGACTGACATTTGGCATAAAAGAAGCAGCTGGTGCCAATTTCTTGTTTTAAAAAAAAAAAAAAATTACTTTAAATAATTATTCTGCTTTCCTTCAAGAGAGACAAACTGTAAGAGCAGCAACAAAAATAACCGTGATAGACCCATATGCCTCAGACAATACTTGTGCTCCACTGTATGCTCCAGGATGTTTCCCATGGAGGATATTATCTGGCACCAATTTAATTGGCAAAACACTTCTACATCAGCCAGCATGTGAATACAGTTCCTGTCACCATTGCAGCAATGGCAGCTCTGAATGCACCTACTCAAAGCAGTTCCCCAGGTCAATAGAAGGGAGAGGGGAGCTTGGTTTTTACAGGGTGTTGGCTACTTTGAAGTTTTTCCATGAGTTCTGACACGAACTGAAAGGATAACAGCACCGACGCTGGAGGAGCTTGCTGAGAGATGTTACATCCCAGGTTTTCTGGAGTCACACTCCAAACAGGACCAGCCTTTGTAGTCATCAGGGAAGCTTGGGAATTGTCTTCACTTCTGAGTTTCTGTTCCTCATTCCTCGACAAAAACATCTCGGTTCTGCTGTTTCCTCATCACCTGGTTGTCTCTGTGACCCTCACCTCCATGGGTGGCTGCAGGGCACTTTGCTGAAAAAGCCTTGTCTGAGATGCATCAGCTGGCACTAGAGGTCAGCATCATCCAAGCCCACTCAGAAGGTGTATCGGTGGCTTTAAGAGAAATACCACAAGGCAGTTAACATGGTGTTCTGCCTTCTCTTTGAAAGCAATGACTGCCTAAGGCTGCTGTCTCTTACATCCAGCGCAGCACTGGGATGCTTTTTGTACGTGCAGTCAAGAGGAGGCTGAAACGGAGGAAGACAGGGCCAGTCGAGGTGGCCTCCCTTCATCCCCTGCAACACAGCTTGTTTGACACCACAGCGTTGTGAATCTGAGCTACCACGTTGCAGTGGTTGGATCTCTGGTCGCTGTGCCATTTTGCGCTCACAGTGACAGCGGGTACAACTGGCACCACAGACCATCTCAAGGGGAACTATTCCGGCCAAAGCAACATGTGCCCCTGAGAGATCCCAGTCCATCCTCTGTTATGCAGGTGTAGTAGACATAATGTTTCTTGGAAAGGAGAGTTCTTCCAGCCCCTCCTCACAGTCAGTGGCTTTGCATCCTCCCTTGCACGTCAAGCATTGAGAGTGTTTCACTGCAATGTGGGGTGATTTGCCCTCCTCCTTCCCTTTCACCTATAGCAGGAGGGGGCTGTGTAGGTGATGTGACTCTGTTCCACTTCCTACAGCCCAGATACCACAAGGGACAGCCACTAGATGCATAAATCTATATCCTTTGCTTCTGCCTTTGACTCCTTCCAGAGCATTGCACAAGTTTCCCCAGAGATCTGTCCTACTAGAGCTTCTTTGCCAGATAACCTTGTTTGCTGTAAAGCTATGGGTTCATGAGCAGCTAAACTCACAGCTGGTTGAGTCACTGCATGACATAGACCCCTTGGATGAATCTGTGGCACTTTCCAGTGCCCACCTTTCACTGATCTTTTCCTACAAAACAACTGGAGAATTCTAGAGCCAACCAACCAGGTACTGAAAAGCAGGTTTCCCTACTGAACGTAAATTTCGCACTTGCACCGTATTTAGACTTCAGTGTCTTAGAAACCACAGGAACACACCTCAAAAATAAAACAAACATGCTTACCATCCCTATCTTGATCCTAAACCTATTTGTCCTAATGTCCTACACAGCATTCTTACAAAAAGCCTCAAAACCTGCTTCCTACCTAATGAGTGGACAGTAACTTTTAATATCCAAACAGGTTTTTCCTATCTTGTTCCAAACACATTATACTTAGCCATAGAATTAAGTCTACCTAGTTTATACCACATTACACTAAACTTTTATCACCAGCTTTCTGATGTATCAAACCTACCCACCACCCTCAACTAGAGCAGAGGTTTACAGCCTCTGATCTGTGGGTGATTCAGAGAAGGAAAAGATCCATGGGGTCACTTTCCAGGCCTTCATAAAACTAAGAAAATAGACCTCTGGTCTGTAGGCTCAAATCCACAGATAGGCTGTCTGCTTCTCCACTAGAAAATATTGCAAGAATCTGACAGCCAATAAGCCGGAACAGCAATGCCATAGAAATGGGGCCTTCAGATGGTAAGTATTATTGCACAGCACAGAGGAGGTGCTACACAACTGCCATCTGCACAGTCTTCTGCAGCTGGCTATCCAGGCTATGGGAATAGGGCCAAAGTACCCTTCCTTCACACATCACTTCACACCCGGATGCTCGTCCTGCCCACTGCATGCTTCCCCGTGTCCTGTTTTTAAGCAAGCACCATGCAACAGGGTCTGTGTCTTTAGTAGTTCTTCACATGGCATTGAACCCACAGTGGACAATCAGTAAGTAACAACAACAGTCAATAATCAGTAAATAACAAAAATATTATTGTTATTTTTCATGTTACCTCTCCCTGCCATGTGCTGGTCGAGTACTACATAAAAAATGCTATCTGCCATAGCAGACAGGTCTTGTGCTCTCCTTACATCTCAGCATGGGGTAGATGGGACATTCCTTCTCTTGACTCTTTCCAAAGAGCTGGCAGGTTGTTCCCAAGAAGCCACCAAACCTGTTAATGTCTCTGGCAGCCAGGAGCCTCTTTGTGTTAGGTTTTGGTACGGTGCCTAGTACAATGAAGCCTGAACAATGACTGGGGTCCTGAGGCTGAACAACAGTACAAATAAATAATGTTAATGAAAAACAATCATTCTCCCTAGAAGACTTGCCTGACCAGGCCTACCAACAGCTTTTGGGATTACCTTCCTCATGAGGAAAACTCGGTTCCTTGATTGTCATACTCGGTCTCCAACCCTGAAAGACAAGAGGCTGTGACAGGGTAGCAGCTGGTGTCATAAGGTGTGGAACCAAAATGGAAAGGTGAGCTGAGTTCGCTGATGGTTTTGGTGCCGGGAAGCAGCAGGAATCATGTGTCTTTGACGTCTCTACCTCCCCTCAGTCTCTGGATCCGGACCCCAGCAGCCAGTGTGGGAGACAATGCTTTGGACTAGACTTAGCTTCACAAGTTTCAGAACTGCCCTTGGGGCCATTCCAAACACAGGGGAGAGGTGAGAGCCAGGGAGATGTCTGGAAGGATGGAAAGGTGTAGTGGCATTATTTACACACAAACCAATGTAGTAGTTTTAAAGGAAACCTGCCTGCCCAACAGATGACCCCACGACTAGAGAGGATTATGGGTTTGTGCTAGAGAGAGGCAACAACTGCAAGATGCTACCGCTAACCAAAAACAAGTGCAGAAATTCAGACTCCTAATACCATATCTGGATCATGCTCTGGAAGCCTCCTCCTCCCCTTCTCCCTCTTTTCTCATTCCCACTGCTTTTAACACCAAGCAAGTTTCACATTTAGATGTGGGTTTTGGCTGTTGTGGGAAGCACATGGTTTCTGAGGGCCCCATCGCTGCTCTAGCTTAGCCTCCTCTGGGTTTGAGACAGCAGGTCTGTGTAAATTTTGGATCTCAGGAACCTGGGGTAAGAGTCTTTCTCCATCAGGCTGTGCACCTTCCCCTGAGCTTGGTCAAAGCAAGAGAGGGAGGGCTCCTGCATATTTCTTCTTGTCAGCTCCCGTGTCTGGAAGTCTATGTTCACCTGGGAAAAGTAGCAGAAGAGAGTTTGGTACTGAGTGACCAGTTTGCCTGCTTCAAATGGCACATTTCGTCTCAGCTGTGGCTGTAAAAGCAGCGGCAGAACCAAGGTCCTACCCTCATCCATGCCTAAACAGCACCCCAAACTCTGCGGGGTTTAGTGATCCAGCATTACAAATCCTGCCCCAAATTTGGAAAAGTTGAACTAGATTTATAGTGATCTGAGCAATTCTGAAATCAAATTACTTTTATTCAGGCTCTTAAGCACAGGTTTATATAGCATGTCTTCTAAAAATGCTCACTCAGCCTAACCTCTCTCCTGTCGACCAAGACTTCTCTAGTGCCTTTAATCTTCACTACATGCCTGATATAAGGGTGAATGAACTTTTAGCTGGGTTTAAACTATTAGTATGTTCTTATTAAATGTTTTTAAACTCTGTTGTTATAAAATAAATTGTTTGATTTTTCCCATAACAGATTCGTGTTACAGTATCTCAAGCAGGGACTTGAAAAAATAAACCACTCTGATATTATGACTGCCATTTGTTTGCAAAGCCAACAAGGTGAGTTTTCCTGTTTTCTTTCCCTAGCAAAGCAGTCAGCGTTTGTGAGGGTTATTGTTTAAAACCTGGCTGAAAATATGTTATTTGTTCTTACTAACTCAGTGTCCAAACTTAAAGGAGTCTAGAAAGTAAAGCTGTCTGCCTTTACGCAGATGACAGCAATGCAGATTTGCTCCCTGTGTCACTTAGGGGTCATTTCACATTCTAGCATGCCAAAATTATGACAACAGGACCAAATTTTAGGAAAGACCCCATCCAACCTGTGCTCACATTTCTAATGCAGATTCAGCCCTGCAGTCCTTGAAAATCTCACCCAGCTTCATGAATAACAGCAGGAAGATGCTCACTGAGGGCGACGCAGATTGAAGCATGCCCTGAGATGCCCATACTCCTTTGTGTAAATCTGGGTGCTTCTCAGTGGCCTCACAATAGGCTTCCTAATTCAAAGATGGAGTAAAGAGAGCCCTTTTAGAGGGATCCCCTCGCAGGCATCTGTATTGTGACAAGTACCCATGCAATCTAGCAGGAGGACTGCTGTGGGAGAGCAGGTGCAAGTAAGCACCCTCCTGGTTGCATTATGAATACAATAACACAACCCAATGTCATGACAGTTGCATCAGCCTGTCAGTACTTGAACAAGGACTTAACAATTCCAGGCTTTGGGTTGTGACTGCACTTTTTGTTCAGCTCTGAATTATTGCTCGCATCTTTTAGGAGGTCTAATTTAGTTGGGAGTTAGTCAGCAGATAAACACACCTCCCTGGAGAGTCAACAAGTTAGTCATTCGTGGGATGCCTCTATGCAAAAGGTACTGTGAGAAATGAGCCCAATAGCCTGCTCAGGGATTGATAGTAAATGAGAGGAGCAAGGTGAAATATTCCTAGGAAACTCACATAAGTTAGGAAATGTAGGTTGCAGTTGCCAGCAAACTCACTGGCTGTGACTAATTTAGTATCGTCAAAGTAGTTGCCCTCACCAGGGGATGAGTCACCATGAGCAGAGGCAGGTGTAGCAGGCAGGATGGTATTCCCATCCTTCTTATCCACTCCTCACCATCACCTCTGGGAGGGGAGGGCGAGCTCCTCAGCCCTCTGGCACCCTGCAAATCCCAGCTGGGGGAGATGGACCTGCTCCCTGCCCCACAGGGATGCTCTGCCTGCCTGGGGTGTTGGCATACCCACCTCTCGAGGAGCCTGCACATCAATGAACTCCTCGAAGATCCGCTGAGCCTTGGAGGCCAGCTTGGCTGCTGAGCGGGTCTTCTTGAAGTCCTCGCAGGCGAGCCAGAACTCCAGGTTTTCCTCACTGAACTCTGTCTTCAGGAAAGCACGGAAAGCGGCCAGCCCATCTGCAAGAGACACATGGGGAGTTACAACAGGAGAAGAAAGAGGGCAAGGAGCAGTCTCTTTAATAGATATCCTTTCATCCACCCCTGCCTACCAAAGACCATTTGATTTTTCTTCCAAGGTCCATGATGCCAGGACGCATTCATAACTTACACCATTGCATCAGCTGGACTCTCATGAGCTGCCATGAAGCCAAACATCATTTGCTGTTGCTCTGAAAAAATATTTTTCCAGCTAACGTGGCAAAAGGCTTTCTTTGAGATTGGGGCACCTAACCTGTGAAAAGTTCCTCTTGAAAACATCAAGCTTCAACAATACGGGTTTTTTGCCACAGCTTCTTGTGCTTGTTAATGCAATGGTTTCTAATGTCCTATCTGTCATTAAGAAAAACCTTTAATAAAATATAGTGTCTGTGGACTTGTCTCCTATGTTTTCTGTCACTTTGCTTTATTGCCTTGTGACATATTTTTAGTTCTTATTTAAACAGAGGAAGGATCTTGGAGAGTCTGTTACAGCTACAATAAAGGGGAGAGGGAAAGGACATGGCATAATTACTACTTGTCTAGTTGGTGGTAAAAGTGTTCTTATCACTTGTTAATGCTTAGCAATTGTGACATTTCAGTAATGTAATCTGAGTCAGCTGGGGCAGATTAGAAATATGGAAAGATTTATTAGGCAATCTGTGTCCTCTTAAACCCCTGCCTGGGCATATTTATGGACACAGCTATTGTTTGTCATTTCCTTTCCCTGAATGGCACCAGCAGAGTTGAAGTAGCTGAAGGTTTCACACATGCCCTTTCTCCTTCCTTTAGCCTTGGGATAAATTTGGCTCCTAATTTTTTTTTTTCCAGTAACATGTTTCTGACTTTTCCTGGTCTTTTTTCTACAGGGTCTGAGTATTTGTAGTTCATGACTGGAAACCTCCTGAGTCAGCACTGGCTACTTCCAAGCAAGTGTCTAAAAATATTGATGGAATCGGGAATGTACTCAGCAAGGTCAGACTCCCCGAAAGGATGAGAGGAGCGAGTGCGTGTGTGCCTGGCAGGGACGAACAAAGACTAATGAGGGTTTGTAGGACCTGAACTCCTGCAAATGCTGTGGTTTGGGGGCTCAACCTGCCCCCTTTCTGCTGTGGGAGACCTTGGCAGTGCTGCCTTCCCTCCTTCCTCCCATGGCAGTGGACATGGGAGCTGGGACACAGCCTAAGGGGCAATGCCTGATGCTTGGTGCACGTCGTTTTCACATGTCCACAGCAAGCTCAGGCCCACCAGGGACAGGGGCTGGCCATGTCACAGGATCCATCACAAACTCCCTTACAGCTTTGTCCTTATTTTCTTGCTCACACAAGGTATGCGAGGAGAAGCAGCAAGGTAACACTGCCCTTTTCTCCCTTGTGTGTCCTAATCTTATTCCTGCTTCTCTTGTTTCCGGTAATAACTTAGGACATGGAGATATTTTTCTGTTCTAGGTCCTGAGCCTCAAGCCCTAAGAAATGGCCCCAGGTGTTGAACAGCAAATAACAATCCTATTTCTGGCTCCACCTAAGTCCACAGAGATGTCTGACTGCCCAGAGTATCAAAGGGAAAGGCAGAAAAGATATTAGGCCAGACAGGACCAACCTACAGGCTAAACCTCTCCTCCTATGTTTCTCAAAGCTCCTTTACTAACGGGCTCTATGCTGCTAACTGCCCCATCAGCAGTCTGCATTGCAAAGGGCATAGCAATTGGCAACTAAAACTTGTATGTCCCGTCTCAGCTACACTTGCTTCTTCTGTCAGCCCCAGGAGGGCAAGAAATAGCTGTATCATACCAACTTGTCCCATCACTTCTTAATTAATGCCCTTGTAGGAGAAGATCATCAAGGTTTCGGACTCCTGTTGTGGGCAAAGTGAGGGCTCTTGTCCATGAGCACTGCAGTGCAATTAGTGCAAATTGTGGGTTCAATAACATGACATTAGCCCTGGAGAAGCCTGCAGCGCAGGGAGTGCCAAAGGCATCTCCAGGAACAGGGTACCTGTCAGAGTCATGCTGCCCGTGGCTGCTTTGAGCCTCTCCATGGATAGATAAATATGATGAATGAGAGGGATGTTTTAAGGCTGCTCCCCTTCCTGAAATCCAGGAGACAGAAAAAAATTACAAAACCTGTGCCCACCTTAATGCCTGTAAAATTCACAGGGCCTGTGTGGGAGCAAGTGGAGGACTTGAGAATAGAGCAGGGAGTCTCTGCAAGGGGAAAAGGAGAGGACATAACAGTAGGCTGACAGGTTCAGAAACAAGAAAGTACAAAAGGGAGAAAGCAGCAGTTCCCCGAGATGTATGTCATTTTATATATCATCAGCTCCTAGGACATTTAATGTGCAATATTCCAGCACCCAAGCACACTGCTATGACTATACAGTCTCTACTGTGTGTCCCTGCAGAGGTCTTGCTCCCCTTTCTCTGTCCTCAACTTTCCCCCCCGCCCCCCTTTCCTCTACAACAGCTCCAGAGCCCTAGTACTAACAGAGAATCACTTGCAGAAATAGCAGCTTTGTGTGGCAAATATAGTATCTGCAAAATATAGTATCTGCTAAAAGAAGGGGACATCATGATTGACGAGGTGAGAAAGGTGTTTACTTCAGCCCTGCCCCAGAGAGCAGCTGCAGCAGGTCCTTCCTGGGACCAGAAGGTTTCCATATGCTCTGCCTCCTGCTCTCACGTCAATCAGCTCCTTTTTATCCTCAAGTAAGTTTAGACAGCAGATAGATAAATAATAGTGTCTGGCTGTTCTCTACTTCTTTATATATTCCTGTCATGCCCTCCTCACAGCCTTTGAGGAGCTGGAAGTGATGAGGCTGGACCTGGGAAGACCTTGCAAGGGAGGCCTTGGATGCAGAAGAGGTCATCCATGATTTGAGGCTGCCTGGCTCTCCACAGATTTCATCCTTAGCCTTTGACTGCCTGCCAGAATTTACAGCTGTGCCTGATAGACAGAGGTTAGAGGTGGGAGCCCAGGTGACATGTGCAGTAGTAAATCACTGCCCACAAGTTTATCACGGAACAATGACAAATCTGATTGAAAGGGCAGGAGGGCAATTAGGTATGGGGACTGCCACCACCAGAGCTCATATTTGACCTAGATGTTGACTTTAATCTTCTCCTGCACGTGATGGCTATCAAGGAATCATGGCTCATGAAGGATCAGCTTCAAAGCTCACCCCACCCAACTGGACAGCTTTTTTGCTGGGGCAACCAGCACTGGATTGCAGTGTGATATGAGCAGGACAGCATCACCTACTGAGTCAGCTTCCTGAAATATCCTGGAAGGCGGTTGGAGCACCTGAGCAAGTGCGATTCCAAAGAGATGCTTTACAGAAAAAACACAGCAATTAAAAGCAGGATTAGAAGTCTTCAGGTGCAGCAGCACAAGATACCCATAAAATGTGTAGCCTAAAGGCTTGGCCATTCAAGAAGACAGAGATGTACTGGTATAGATGCACAGCACTTCAAGACAACTATTGGACACTTATTCAGGAATTTGACTAGAGCAGTGAGCCTTGCTTGAAGCCAAAGGAGTAAACCAGTACTGATGGAGCAGACAGCATGAAGGCAAAGAAACAGAGCTCTTCTACTGAGTGTCAAGAGTCTGAAAGAGGAGCAGAAGACGTGTGCTTTTTACTTTTGCAGTGTAAATGTAGCTTCAAAATGCCCTGCTCTCCGTTCAAATAGACCAAGGGAATGTACAAGAGGATTGCTAGGAAGGATTGTGCAAGTATTTTTACATTACCCTATCCCAAGACCTTGCAGCGCACTGTACAGCTATAATGCTGCAGGTCACCGGTGAATTAGACAATGACAAGAATTTGTGTTTTATAGATGGGGACTGCCAAGCAGGTCAATGACTATGTGAGGAAAGAGACTCAGATGCTCCTGACATCCCATTCAAATGTTGCTCTTCAGGCCATGGAGAGTGGATCCTTTCCAGCAAGAAGGGCTGTGGAGGAAGGGACTGAACTGGCTAGCACACAACACAACACAGGTCTTAACTAAGGCAAGCTTCAGCAACATGAGGAAAAGCCCAGATTAGTGGTTTAGATCATGCAGGCAGACAGCTTAATAACCAAGCATTAGCCACTGTCAGAGTAAGAAAGCGATCAACAATAATTTAATTAATGCACACATTTCACGCCATCAGGGCGATCAGCACTTCATGTAGGGAATAAAGGTAGAGTCCTTATGGCTGGTAGATGAATGGATTAGCTCTATGGAGCATGTTGGGGCCAGGGCTGAAGAGACAAGGCCACAATGCTCTGTGTAGCATATGTACATACTCTCACTGCTGCTTGGCATTGCTTTGTTGAATGTTAGCTGCCTGTCACCAGCACAATGCTAATGCTAATGCTGTTCTGGCTTAGAAAGAACTAGGAGTAGGTGGGATATTCCTGTGCTGTGTAGGAAGAGGAGCAATGTGTAGACAACAGAAGGAGGAGGAGAACAATAAAGTTTTGGCAGAAGGGCACAGAGATCACAAAAAAACGGTTCAGTGGGGGGAAAAAAAACCATCTACCCTTGAGATAAAAATGGAAATTCAGCGCAAAGGTTTTCTGTGTTGGATGCTTCGCTGAAAAGTGACTAAGGGTTGAGGACAGACTGTCCTGCTGGATTCTGGACAAATGACAAGCCATGTGTCCAGCCCCGCAAGGGATGCAGAACGAGACATGCCATTGCTTGTATTTCCCTCCAGCACCCTGTCAAAAGAAATCTCCATCTGGCTGACCAGCCTGTACCTCCTGGGCATGGGTACAGAGGGGGGATTACTCCTCAGTTACTCACATGCATGCACACACACTCTGTGGACCACACTGAGCTCCACTTCCCTGGGAGCCATCACTAATCCACACTGGCACAAAATGGGAAAAGATGCCAAAATCTAGCATGTTAAAACCACTGCTTTTGCTCCCTGAGTGCCCTGAAGCATGCTACATACGATCTGTCTCTTACTCTCTCAATTTCCTGCTGAAAGCAGGATCAAACTCCTCTCTTCTGTTGCTTGCCACGCACAGAAGCCTTGACCCAAGGGAACACTGCTACGATGTGCTTGCGTCTCTTGCAGTGAGCTCAGGCAAGGCTCCTGCTGTAAAAAGGGGATTGACTGGCTGACTCTACGGTTTCAAGTTGATCTGCTTCACCTATTAGCAAAAACAATTAGGATATCATTGCATTGACCTATTCATTTGGGACTGTCAATGAAACACAACTGAGCTGCATCCTACCATTCAACACTGGTCACTCTATGAGGGCTAGGCTGAGGGATGCCGAGGTCCCAATGCCAGTGCAAAAGGAAGGTGGGGGTGTGACAGAGAGCCTTTCTGCCTTTCCTACTCACAATCTCCTGCTAATGTCAACACAAATTTTTCTATAAATGACCAGGGAATTAATCCAAATCAGACCACTCTATAGAGAGGGGCATTGCCCAGTCTGGGAATCTTGGGAGACACGCAACTGCTTCAAAACCCAGGGGTTTTCAATCCTCCACTCAAGATGCTGCCTGATAGCAGCATGTCAGGATCAAACATTACCTACAGACGTCATTCAATAAAACAATGGGGGGAGAGGGAAGCGGGGGAGCTCCACAGGACCAGCACACTTCAAGGGATATTTGACAAAAATGAGCATAATGACTCTCTCCATAGAGTTTGTATAATGCATGATACCTGTTCACGTCACTTCCATTTAGAAACCTTTTGGACGCTCATGAAAATAGGACGTGGAAGAGTACAAGTTGTTTGCCTTTCCCATAATGAGTACTGCAGCCCTGCAAGCCTCCTCCATGTACAAGGGCAGCCTGCTCACCTTGGCGCTTCAGAGAGTCTTTTAGGGAGCTCTAATCCACTTTCTTGCTCCTTGGAGCTCTTTTTTGCATCTGTCCAACCCCTTGCAATGTTACCCACAAAGACTGCCCCATTTTCAGCTGCTACATCCAGGTCCTGAGTCCTACTTGAGCACTCCTGGTTTTTTTTTTCCCCAAAAAACAGGCTGGCTGGAAGGCACCCAAAACCACCGTAACATCTGACCACAGCAGAAAGGGCCACTCAACCCCCTGAAATCGGCATCACAATCTCCTTTCCAAAATAGATGAACTGTCCATCTAGTGAAGAAAGAGTTTATGTCAGATGTGTCAAGCAGAAGCAGTCTACCTGCTGATGCTGTGAGCCCCAAGGGAAATTCTCCCTGAGCACAGCTGGTGCTTAGCCCATGCCCCTAGGCATGAATTTGAATTTTCCCTGTCTAATATTGTTCACCTGGGCAGTCACAGAGAAATTAGACTGAGACAGTTCTGTCCTTCTCTTGGCACTAAAAGTAGACTATTAGCTGGCAGCTTCACTACAGGCAAATGCAGGCAGGCCAGGCACTGCTTTTCGTACTCTCAAATTTTGGTCAGATAAGGCACAAGACTCCCTTACCTGTCTAACATCAGCACATCTCTAACAGCAAAAATGCAACTCTCTCTTTTTCTGCTTTCATAGCAGATCTTTGGCAATTCTTCTCTGTTTTTGGATACAAGTATACATAAGCGAAAACAAAATAATTTTACAATATAATTCCTTTTATGGATATACACTCTTCCCTCCTTTAAACTGGTGTAACTAAAATAACACTTCTGTTTCAACAGAGCTTTTTGTATTTGCATCATTATAACCCTTGACTGCCAGGCTAGCAATTCCAGAAACTTCAGATGCAGAGCAGTTGTAATGTATTCCTTTAGAAGGTAGTTTATTAAACAACAATTTTTATTTTTTTTTTACTGATCACCAGGCGATGTCCCCATAACCGCTGATAAAAAAAAGATTAATTTAAATTTTAAAGATCACCTTCTGTTGCTATTAGGAACTGAATATTTTTCATTAGGCACCAGAGAGTTATCAGAATTACTTTCTGTTCTAGAGACAGGAAAAATTCTGATAATTCATTTATCACTCTATAAGGCTAATTTATTAATAAAAACAGACACTCTTGTAGAGGCTGTTGGATGAAATAATTGAACTAAGGTTTGATTTAGCATTCACAGCAGTCAACTGAAGAGGGAACAGTCTGTATAATGTCAGTACATAGATGCGTAAATTCACTGGCACCACCAAAGCACTTTTGCTGCAGTCTGTATCTAATAAGGAAAATTTTGACTTTTACACTGGTGAAGGAGGAACAGGGGCTTGAGTACAGAATTGTAACACTGATGTGAATATCCTGTCCTCCCCCTTCCCCATCCCCCAGGCACCCTATAGTCTCTGGTGCATTTTTCCCTTCTTGTTTTGAATTTCCACAAAAGAAATGTTCCCTCTTAGCCATACCCAGCTACACCATGTATTATTTTTTTTCTACTGGCTGCAAGAGCAATGATCTCAACAAGACACTGCTGCTAAAATTATATATTGTTTTTTCTGCCTTGGACAGCCAGCCTGTTTAAAGTTGTCACTTAATTCCCTGCCAAAACTGTTGTCATCTCAGCAGAAATCCAGCAAAATTACACTTTATTTAAAATAATAATATAATTCTACATTTATATTTTAAAATATAAGTGCAGAAAAACCTGAGTCTCTAAGAAAACCAGACAGTTCCTTATTGCAATAAAATAGTTCACCACCCACATTGACTCTTCCCCAGCCTTGACTCGGTCTTGATTTATTCCCCAATAGAAACACACTAATGAACCTATACTGTGAACTTTGCTGTCTTGTTTATAATTTCTCAGCATGAAAATGTTGGTGAAGCAGAGTAATATTTTCTGAACAGAAATGATACGATCAATCTATTGAATGGAGCGAGGTGTGCTGATTATACGTTTGCGTAAGGTTTCTGGATGAGAAATTTTCATGTTTGCATTAGTAACTGTAAATTAGATCCTGCCAAGGGCTACCATGCATGAGACTTCTACAGAGCAAGTTGTTCAAGGTTACTGAACCACGTACACTGTTGTGTCGCAGCACTCCCAGCAAAGGCTATGCTTTGACATGGCGTAGCTGCACAGCAGCTCAGAACAGCTGGAGGGAGAGGGAAACAAGCAGTGTCATGGATCTCAGGGGGCTTTAGCGAGCTGAGAACCTGCCATTTGCTTGTGCAGAAAGACTGGACCCAGGGGCACATGCCAAAAGGACTGTACACACGGCTACAGCCTTGGGGTCCTGCCTCCAGAACATCCCCAGGAGCTGGAGAAGGCTAGACCTTGGGCTGATGACTTTATCATTTGTGATCACCCAGTCAAGAGCAAAGCTAGGAAGGGAACCCACAGAAACTCACTCCCTTGCCTTTTAACCAGAGGACAAGTCCTGCCTGTAAATGACTGTGACCGTTGCCTAGTGGGTAGTAAGCAGCTACCTGAGGGACCATTCCTGTGCTATGCAATGCATACTTTGCCCTAGCTACAACCAGTATTAAGGGTATGAGGGGGAAAAAAAAGGTAGAATTTGATCTCTACTCACATTTATGGGACAAAAGGATATCAAAAGAGTCTGCCCATCTTGTTGCTTCTTCTGTTGACAGTCTTCTGTAAAAAAAGGAAGAGGCAAGTTACAGAAAACCCATGGCTGCTGATCCCCTCTTGGGGCTGTTTGACAAGGACACCGAGGAAGGCTGGAATTCCTCTCACCTAACTTTGGAGGTCTACAATGTAGAGATCTCCAGGTGAGCAGCAAGTCACCCTGGGCTCCCTTTAGAATCAGTGAGGACATACCAAGGGACCTGAAGGGACTTGACTCTTTTCATCTCACATCTCCAGGTAGGTGGGTAAAATAGGCCAGATGAATCACACCCAAAAAGGGACCAATTTTTCCTCATTGACTCTAAGCAGAGGCCCAGGGAACAAGTTCAGATGTAGATATTTACATTGTAAAAGCCAAAAGCCAAACGAAATTAAACCCACCGCTGTAGAAGTGTTTATTTCTCTTTCCTGACTTTCAGGGGAAGGTTAGAGTCTTAGCTCAGACGTAAGCAGTGACTTGTGATCAGATGAATTCAATCCCACTCGTCTCAAATCAGGACTCTGGATAGTCTGAAGCATCTACCTTAAGCATTGTGCAAACTAACACAGGACTTTTTGGTACTGTTTAATAGCAAGGCTTAGCTAAAGAGGACTGTGACCTGAAATTGCTGGTCACCTCTTTTACTGAGTCAACTGCTCAGACTTTGATTTGTGATGACAGAGGGGTAAACCACATCCTCAAACACATGCCAACATGTCCCACGTACAGCACTGGGGACTGTGCGCATGTCCTGTCTCACAGGAGAACTCGTATCAACGATGCAGGTATTTTCTGAGGCTGCTCCTGCTGTGTCAGCACTGTTTTGTTTTCCTCCTTCCTTGTGGCTAAAAGAACTAATCAAGGCTTATATAAAGTACCATCAAAGGAAGATAATACTAGAGGGGGTGGTGGACAGGGAGGGGAAGGACAGAAATGGGTTTGGGGTGGGATGCTGCAGCTATACTCACTTCAAAGCCCGGTTGGGCTTGTCCGGAAGAATAGCTGTGAAATCATTATATGAGTCTGATTTGTGAGACAGGCAGCCCAGGCGAGTCCTCATCCCTCTGTTCCTGTGGTCGATGTGGGGGAGCAGGGGTGTGAGCAGGGGAAAACCAAAGAAGATGACGATTATAAGTCTAGCCAGAGTGGGAAAAAAAAAACCAAACCACAAAACAAAACTAAAAAAACCTCAGTGGCTCTGTGCCTTATCAGACCTGTGTCCTTGGTTCCCTCATCTATGGGAGGGACCCTGAAACATCTCCAGTAAGATGCCAAGCAGACACTAAGGACGGACACAGCACCAGAGCAGCTGAAGGCTCACCCACACCAGTCATCCAGCTGCTCTGACTAGCAAAAAAAGATTTTTAAAGGCTGCGCTCTGGGATGGTTTCTTGGAAAGACCTGTTCTGGTCAGGTGTGGAAGGAGAGCAAAGGGCAGCAAAGGGTGACCTGAAATCAGTCACCACGATCTAGCAGCACCAGAAACAGCACAAATACCAGGGCTAGAGGGCAGGAGGGGACTGGAAGAAGAGAGGGAGTAAGGCACCTGCAAGGTGAGCCTCTGCTGCGAGCCATGAGACCCCAGCCGGGTTCCCAAGCAGATGCGTTAGACTCGGGGTTACATAAGCAGGCTAAAACTACCTCTTTCCTGACAGGCTTACCCAGGCAGAAAATGGCTTTATTGCTTTTTTCCTGTAAATTTCAAACCAGCCCCAGAGCCTTCGCTCCTCCGCCAGCCCCTCGCGTCCTTGCCAGCCCCTTCCTGGGATAGCCGGCGGATCCGCAGCATCCTTCATTACATAACCCTGGGACGGGGAGGAACACAAAGTAGGAGGGAAACGCAACATACACATGCATTATACAGGACTGGCATCGTCTCCTCTCAAAGACATATAGGTGCCGGTTAATGGTTTTACATGGTCTCTAGAAGGGCAGAGCCTGTGATTTGCCTCTCCAGCCCAAGGGCATCTCTTCTATTAGATTCCCTGGACATAGAACAAGGCCATTCTCTCCTTCGGACCATGGCAGGAGGATTTAGTGACCCAGTCTCCACTTCTCAGCTGGTGGACCCACTTCCGAGCTGGAGAAAGCCCTTCTCTGAGCCCTGCTGCCAAACAGGTGCCAAATACTTTCTGTGACTGCAGAGGAAAGTACAGTATTTTTCCCTTCCATATGTACTTCTTGCAGAACACTTCAGCACCAGCAACTGAGCCAATCTGTAGCATGCCTGTTTCCCCCTTCTTCTCCCGCCCTTCAGAGAATTTCTATTATTGCACATTTTAATGTAATCTTAAAGCAAATTAAATGTTAATTAAATGCAATGAGTGTCTCCCTGGTGCAGCACAGGCAGCTCACAGCATTTAAAAAGCACAAAAACCTGGAGATCTTCAGTCACAGGAATTGTTGCACAGCCTCAAACTATGGACCCACAGCCAGTGGTCTCAGGATGCTATGGTACATAAACCTCAAAACATCAGTGCAGAAATACTGCATGCAAAGTGTCATGTTCCTGGCTGAGCATGCTGGACCTGCTGTGCTCAAATGGACACCAAGTCAGCTCTAAGATCTTTCTGGTACCTTTCCTGATACATCCTACCCCCTTCCTTTATCTTCCCTGCACTGTTTTTTCTAGCAAGCTCACGAATTTCTCAGGAAGTGGTATGGCATGCATTACTGCAATGCTGCTCAGATTTCCCTCTGATGTCTGAGATCAAGGGACTGCAGCAGGGAATCAGAGCGTATGGAGGACAGAGATGCTGCACCACGAGAAAGGAGCTTGTCTGTCATGGAACATCGATCTCTAGGTGAGGACTTCCAAGACAGGACACAGGAGAAAGAGAGGGAAAGAAACCAGGTCCACAGGAGGTGGAGAGGCAAGGGAAGGGCAGGAGGAAAGAGGGGACACCGCAGCGAGCTGAAAGGCTTGCTGGACGAGGTAGACAGCGACAGGATGGGCAGGGGTGAGGGATGCATCATGTCTTTTCAGTTACCTCCATGGGATCAGTAAGGCAGCCATTCAGGCATCCAGTTATAGTTAACCCTTTAACTAGCTGGCTTGGACAGCAGTCAGGGCTGTTTGCAGGAGGCAGGAGTGCGGGAAGGAGGGATTTACTGTTTCATGTCCTGGCACTTAAAAATATATCACAGAATCCTCTGCAAAAAAAAAAAAGGAGGGCCAGTTGTTCTCAACCCATTTGATCCTTGCCTCCTAGCGCAGAAGGTCAATTTTTCAATGGAAGACGTTCAGAGTTGAGGGATGATCACAGAGGAGAGACAGCATTTCCTTCTAAGACCAGGACCGCAGGTTAAGTCCAGCTTCAGGTCTAAAGTGATTTGAGTTTGGTGTCACAGCTCACCACGGAGCAGCAGGAGCTGGCATTATCGCACTCATCATTCAACACCTCTGAAGGTCTCTCCTCAACAGGCAGAGCTCCGGGCTGACCTCGCTAAGAAGACCAAACTACCTCTTGTCCCTGTCCCTCCACGTCATGGCTGATGTTACTGGCCAGGCATCATGGAAAAGCTGGCACTGCAAATAAAATAACAGGAGGACTTCACGCGTCTGCAGATGCTGCTCCTTTCACCATCACAGGCTCAAGCACTCACACAAAAAATAACTCAAAGAAAGCAACTCCTCTTCAGGGTGGTGGGAGCCTGTGGGGAGCCACTGAGGAGATGCACAGTCTGCAAAAGGGAGGAAGGGAGGGAGGGAGGGAGGGAATGGCAGGGTCCCCATGAGCCTTGGTTGAATAAATCTCACATCAAAGAGTGAAGGCAAGGTCCACCAGCCAGGAGACCGATGGGACAGAGAGCAGGACTGTATAGTGAGCAAAGGGCAAAGGTTTATTTGCCAGGACAGGGCCAAGCTCCAGGTAACCTCCATGTTCTCTTGCCCAGAGGGAACAACTGAGGAAGAGACAAAGGAACTGATGATAGCAGAGACTGTGTGCAAAGGAGCCAGGGCCCTGCTCTGCTGGGGCCTGGGGAGATCCCAGAGCTTCGGCTGCCCAACACAACATCCCCTTTTAAACCTGATTACATTAAAAACGCAAAGCCTCTTCCCAACTAAATTAATGGAACTGGGATTGCGCTATATGCCAGTGAGTGCATCTCCTTAATCTCTACCCTGACCGGCTGCTTTGATGTGCTTTAACTGAAATCAATCCTTGTAATTCCTTAAGTCCCTTTAAATTTCCTCATTAACAGCCTCACCCGCATGTGGGGCCACAGCACATGATTTCCTTGAGTCCAGCAGCCCTACTCCTCTTTCCCACTGCTGCTCTGAAGTTACAGCTGGAAGTGGAGACAGGTGCCCTCTTCCTTGCAGCCTCCTCTAGCAGCCTGTTTTTGGGGGTACTGTTACGAAACAGCCTTCTGCTTGCCCCTACTCCCACCCTCTCACCAGCCTCCCCCACAGCAACAACCTGCACAGCTGAGCAGCACCGAACTTCCCTGGATCCCAAATTCTGTATGACTTCATAGATGCAGAGACCTGTATTTCCCATGAAGGCAATCCCACTGCTAGGCTGACATACCCACAGATATTTCCTCTGATTGCAAATAAAGCCAGTCACTTATGACTTTAGAAATAAAATCTGTGGTGTCTGGTAAAGGCATCCCAGTAGGGGTCCATGGTGAGGTTTTTTGCCTCCTGCTCCATCATTCATCCCACCTCCCCCTCCTACGAAAGGAACACAGTCAAGGAGAATTGCCAGTCTCATCATGGATGTGTTTTGGGGGGTTCTCCTTGGTACATAGAAAGGGAGGGGTATGATTATGACATTCAGGTTATCAAACCACCCGCGGAGATCACCTGAGCAAAGATAAAGAAGCCATCCCAATAGAAAAAATTAGCAGCGCAAAGGTTAAAAAAAAAAACTATGAGATCTCAGGGGCTTCAAGAGATTAAGACCATCCATTCGCATGCAGAGAAAGCCAGAAAAAAATGAACACAGAGGCACTGCAGACAGACAGACACAGAGGAAAAGATACTCACTGCCTTTGACCTGTCCTCTCTGACGGTGGGTCTGTGCTGACAGCGTGGTCAAAGAGGCTCTGGGGAGAGAGCAGAGCTGTCTTCTTCAGAGACAACCCCCTGCACGGGGTGAAAGTCACACTTTGACACCCCTCCCCTCCCCACCTCTCTCTGGGCAGTAGCAGCGCAGCTCAGAGCAGCTCTCTCACATCCAGCAAAACCCTACAGCAGCCTCAACCCAGCAGGCTGGGGCTCGTCTCTGAAGCCGGCTCCCACCGCGGCACTGCCGAGGAGCCCACCAGATCAGCACATTTCGCTGCATCCCCTCCTCACCCACCTGGCAGCAAAACCCCAGCTTCTCCCCCTTTGGGGATGGGGGACTGCTCCGCACAGGCGGTGGATGCCAAAGGCTGGCAGGGAGCATCTGGGGGCGGGGAGGGGGGGATGACTGTGAAAGCGCTCGCTGTTGTCACCCTCGGTATGTTGGAATAAAGCATCCGCCTGCATCATTTTAATCGGCTCCTCTGAGGTTTAGGGAAGGTTGCTGCCCTCACATCGTCAGGAGTTGCCACAGACAGAAGGGATTGGAGAGTTTAATTAAAGAGCCCAGGTGTCAGCAGGGCCAAATAAAATCATTAACAGGAAAGAAAGTACCTTATTGCAGGGCATGGGATGACAGAAGAAAAAAATCCACCTGGCAAGACAGTGATGTGATTGACCCCTTTCATCCATCTCCCCTTCCCTCACCCGATGTGTGCAGTCCTGCTCACTCCCTGCCCCGCAGCATTCTCCTTGGAACCTCCTTCGGTGCACTCACCCCACACTATAGCCTCCGATTCTCTTTTCTCTCCTGCACCCACACCTCTATCCTCCAGAGAATGTATGTGGGGCATCCAGTGCAGCCCAGTGACTCTAAAAACAACCTAACCCACGGCACCTACATGGTGGGGCTGCAGCACAGCCCCCCAGCTCCAGGCTTAGCTCAGCCATCAGGAACAACATCTGGGTGTCACGCAGCCTGCACAGGCACTGATGTGGGTCACTGACTCACTGAGAGCTCNTTATTATTATTATTATTATTATTATTATTATTATTATTATTATTATTCCTCTGCAGTTAAATAAGTCATTGCCTTTTTCCTGGAAACTTGTAGTCACCTGCCTCTTCTCTGCTAAAACACTGCTGGGCCTGACACTCCAGTGTTACTAGCAGGAAGCATGTCTTGAGATAGCACATTATCACCAGGCAACATCCCTGGGGGAAGACAGAGTCCTGCAAAACACAGGGGTTAGTAGCACTGTAGCAATGATCCCAGCTCTCCAACATCTTGGATCCCACTCCTTCATAGATCAACTTAGCAAGGAAATACTTGCCTTGTTCTCATCCTCCCATTGCAAAGCCCAGGTCATCCTGACTCAGATTAATTATGTCTCCAGTTATCAGAAGACAAGCACTGAAAAAATGCCATGGCTGGTACAATCTTCTCTCAGCCGAGGTCAAAGGTTGAGGCTCACCTTATGCCTCTGGTACGACAGGCTGGTTTGTTCAAGTTAGTAACAGTCAGCTTTAGCTCTTGCCCCAAACCCAAGCCAAATTTAATACAACATCACCAAGGGTTTAACTTCTAACATGTCATTTTTGTTTTAATGTGTTTCCACACTTCCTGGTTTTCTCCGGACAACCACAGGATGTCACAAGTGACAATGTTTTCATAGTACTTCCAGGACATCCCTCAGATATCATTTACACACAGAGACATTGTAGGGTGGGGGAGGTCAACAAAATGTTCAGTCAACGAAACTCTAGATAATTCTACCCCATTATTCAGGTAACTGGACTTTGCTGCAGTCTCAAACAGATCAAAAACTCTGATCCACTAACTCTGGATGGGATTTATCAGAGGACCAGGTGAGCGCTCCTGCTCCTCCTCCAGCTTTTATACCAGTTTTATATATTGCCATCACATACCCATCACCAGCATGGACAGAGCCCCCAGTCCCTACTTCTCCAGTACATCAGTACACCCTTTCATGATCTCAGTGAGATCCTGAAGCAACCCACAGATTACTCTGAAGATCAACTGTTTTTTCTTCTAGTTTCCTAGGCCAGGTGTGAGTTAACAGAGAACAAAAATAAGTGAACTGTGTTGACAGAAGCACTATGGGAAATGTAATTAAATTGCAGATAAAGAGAATTATATTTTTTACAGGGTAATATTTTAGAAAGCTTCCGTGCAATAGAAGAGGTTTATAGCAAATTCCTTCTAAAATAGCCCTCCTGCTTCTGACTACTCTGTAGCTTCTATTTAAAAGCTTTTAATAAAATAAATCATTTTTATATTAGGCTTGAATCCTATCCAATATTTTAAATCTCTCCAAGAAATACTTTAAAGCAATTTCCTCATGACCTGCTAACAGCAAATACACAAGCGGTGAACACATGCAGCGTTGGGACTGTTGGCTGTCACTGGGCGGGGTGGAAGGGAATTTGCCAGCCTGTGCCCTGGACATTAATCTTCTCTCCACCATCTCCAGGGTCCTTTTCACCCTCCCTATTATTTTAAATGCCCCCCCCCCCGCCTATTCTGTGTGTTTTGTCTATTGATCATCATTCAAGTGGGTTTTTTTACCCAAAAACTTCTGGACCAAACACCTCCACCAGTTTCACTCGGTCCCAGTTTCTGCCACCCAACTGCTAGGTAAGATCGTGTGGCCTGAAGACATCTCTTCCTTCCAGTATGGCTGTCCTTACGTGTCCGGCAGGACCAGGAAGGCAGCTCTGGCTGGTAGTTGCGTGGCTTTTGCATCTCCAGATACAGGGATGCTCCTCCCAGGGCTGGCAGCTGACTGCCCTTCTCAGTTTGGAGCTGGAAGATCAGAGGATGCCTACACTGACTAGCTCATTTGCTTGGCTGACATCTCCGGTGGGTTTGCCTTAAACTCCTTCACCTTGACATTTAAGCAGACTTCTCCTTATCTTCTCACTCTTGCTCTGTTTCCTTGGAGGTCTGCTGCCACTCTGGGATTCCATTATTTTATGCCTAACGAGCCATCACGCTGAGCCTGCCATGTCGCTTCCGCTTCTCATTTCTGACTTTGTGGCCTTGTCATATTTACAGTGATCCATGCCACAAGGGCTGTGAACTTCTTTTGGATTGCATTCGCTCTTACTTTGCGACTTTTCCTGGGTCTGTGCCAGCATCTCTCTTTTCTAGTACTGTGCTGCAAGGAGCTTGTTCAAGGGTGTGCTTCACAACTTGCTAGTCCAAGAGGTTTTTCCCTAGCGCCAAGAGAGTGTTTCTTCAGACTGCTGTGATGTTTGGCAGCTACATCCCCATACTTTAAGTCATTCTTTGGTATATTTTCACGAGATCCTGTTGCCTCTGGGATCTCTCCAGACAATGCTCTGTGATGTAGACCCTGTGACTGCAAAATGCCAAGGACATGAGGCCAGCTGCCTCCCACAGTGGTGACTGCTTTGGGAATTCAGGTGACCTGCAGGCTGCAAAGCCTGCCTTTGGCTCAACCACAGGCCTCCAGCCATGGTCCACTTCTGCTGTGACCCAGGGGGGGTTTGGTTTTTTGCTGGAGGACTGGAAGGAACAACCACCCTTGACCTGGACTGACAATCCTAGCAAATCTCTCATGACACAAAGTGTCATTGGATCTCCTCTGACATGTGGTCATTCAAAGTTTATCCAGAATCCAAATTGGTACCTATATGGGCCCAACCCCAAAGCAATTCAAATTAGTAACTAATTTACATCCAGATCTTGCTGTTCTCCACCACTCGTTGCAATTAAAACTGGAAGAAAATTGTTAGTAACTGACATCTGACATGCAATGCTCTGCTCACTGTGCCAGCATGCCTGCCTGCCTGTTTTAGGGTTCGAGGGAAAACACGTGACTGCCTTGGCAGGAAGGAATTACAACTGACATAGATAGCTTCCTAAATGGCAAAACAAACCACAAACTTGTCTCACTTGTGAAGAGAGCCACAAGAACAGCTTCCTCCCTCTTCTAAAAAGGAGCTCCAGTAACATCAGGAAATATCCACAGATGTAGCTTAGAGTATTTTTAAGGGGTTAATTTTTCTATTCACCTTAAACCTCAAATCATTCTCCACATCAGGCCAGGCAGGCAGGAAATCCTGAAAGGTGAAACAAGGAGAGCTTGAGTTTCAAGGGTAGGTGAGGAAACCAAGCAGCCGACATACTGGATGGGGGTTGATAAAAGAAGCCACCTCACATGTGCTAACAAGGCAGGGCAGAAGATAGGAGACACCCACTGAGTTGAACTCCCCTTGAAAGTAGAAGACTGTGTTTAAAAATAAAAATGAGTTACATAAAGTGTGATCCACGGTTCTGCCTCTGGCTTAGCTTGAGAGCATTGCAGCTATTTAAGTTCTCCCCTGTGTCAATGATAAAAGCGTCTTCTGGACATGTTTGTGGCTTTTGGGCATCATGATCACTGCAGCATAACAGATGCCTCTGCTGCGAGATGGCTCCTGGCCCCAGCCTGCACGCTCCCAACTCCCTCCCCAATTCCTCCAGGCAGGTAGGACACAAAACCAACAGCTAAGCAGTGCGGGAGGCTCCGGGCTGAGAGGGGCAGTGCGCAAGACAGGAATCAAAGGGAAGAAGTTCCCCTTTAAAGCACTTTATTACAATTTCATAATTGTTCTCTGAGGAAACATGCTCCCATGCACGTAAAGAAGCGCGTCGGTGCCTCTGCATGTGTGTTGGAGAGGATGCTGTTAGCATGGAGCAGGGAGGCAGAAAGGATTGGAGTTGACACAGAGCTACTCTGTGCAGCCTTGGAGTCCTCCCAGCTTTCAGATCACTGCTGCTGTCAATATGGCAGTGTCTGTAACGCAGTTGGTGTGTATGGCTGGGAAGCCGAGACAGATCCATCCCAACAGACAGCGATCCACAAAGATGCCCTACTGCAGATGCTCAATCCCTTGTACGTTTTGATTGAGATCTGATGCTCATCACGGGCCAGGGAGTGAGGCTTGCTGAGAGGTGGTGTTAATTTTCTGCTGAGAGATCATTCAAGGCGCTCACAAGCAGCCTGCATTTTGCAAGCTGAACACTGCAAACTAGTCATTTATTGAATGTTAGAACTCAGCCCCAAGATCTTGGGGTTGCAGTCACAAATCCATTTATGATGGACAAGGTCTATGCTTCTTTGCTGTTATCACTGCTATTTCAAAGACTCAGGCTTACAGGGCATCCAGGTCCCACAGCAAGGATTTACTGGGGCTATTAACCACTACACAGATACACAACGTGGCACTGGGAGGTCATTCCCACTGCAGCAAAACACCTGAGCACATGCTTAACTTTAAACATGTGAGCAGCTGAATGGATATTTGTACGATGAAATACAAACAGAGTTAACCACATGGGTGAGCTGGGATTTCTCTTTCATCTCTGGAGGCTGCTGGTCTAGCCTTAATTAAAACATAAGTGAAGTGAGTTAGATGGGCTCATCCTCTTTCTCCAGCTGATGGTGGTTATTCATAAAAATGTCTGCTGCATCCAGCACCAATCATTGCCTTGTCCTGCCAGTCTGTATAGAGATGCACACTGAGCTCTGCCAACGCCTGCCCTAGTCAAGCCTTAAGGACTGGGCAACATCTCCACAACCACGTGGAAGGACTGCAGGGCAAGAGGCCAGGCTTGTCCTGCCAATGCAGACAGTGCTGCTTCGGAGGAGCCTGGGGCTGCAGGAACAAGTGAGTCTCAGAGAAGGGCAGCACAACAGGACAGCAAAAGCACAGCCCTTTATGCAACATGCATGCTCCCCAGATGGAGGAATGCAATTGCATTCCTCCGAGACTCGGTGCAGTGATAATCAGCCACAGAGAGAAGATGCTAGCACAACGGGTCCCTTGTATTTCATAGCTGTGCCAAATTACCAGCTTACTCCCCCCACCCATCGAATGGCAAAGAGATGGCCCTTCCACTGCAGGGATCCCCATGAGTTACAGCAGCCCTGCGGTCAGGGCTGCAGGAAAACAAGCCCACTCAGGTCAGGCCCCCCGTTCTTCTCCCGAAGAGTGCACATGCTCCTGCCATCTGCAAGTTTTTGCTACAGTCTCTGCTCAACGCAGTTCTCTCGCCTCCAACATGTTCTCCTTTCGCTCCAATTAGTCTTATTTTTAACTAGCTCAGCCCCAGCATTCAGCCTGGGTGTTAGTTGCAATATCACAGACACCCAAATATTCCAAGGAAATGCAATCCACCGTTTTAAAATAACAACAACAGCAAAGAGAGGAAAAAAATTAAGAGATGGTAAAGATCTCAGAGCTGCAGGCACCAGCACAGACTGATGTTTTTTCCCAGCATCAAAGGCCCACCACTAATCCCATTGAAACGGAGATCACCCCAGAACCAGTCCTGCTCCTGTATCAGCCCAGCCAGGGCTGGACTGGGCTTAACATAAGAAATAGGCTGCTCTCTTTCCCCGCCTGCTAATTAGAAGCAGTGTCTGTGTCCCTTTGGCCATTCATAAGATGCCACGGGAAGATTAATGCACCAGGAGAAGCGCTGCCATGACATTAATAGGGGTGACATCTGAGCAGCACCTTTCCCCTCCCACTTTGCCTGGGGAGCCATCCTTCCCCCCAGAAAACTGGGGCAGCAGCAAGTAAAAATCCCTCCCCCAGGGACTTGTAACCACAGGGCCTTTCATCACCCACCAAGGCCCTCCTAGCTCTTACCTGTCTTGCAGCTGGCAGCAGGGTGGTGGCTACGTGGCTTTTGGTGCTTGATGGACATGGCTGGTTGGGACCCTGAGGAACAGTGTCTGCAGACTCCCGGTGCATCAGGGAGGGCGAAGGACCCAGCCTGGTCACAGTTATCTCTGGAGGAGCAGCAGCACTGTGCCACTTTTCCTGGCTCCCTAGCCCTGCATCTCATGAAAAGAACAAGAGCTGGTGGAAGGAGGGGGGTTACAAAAGAGAGGGAAGGGGGAGAAGGGAGAGCGAGAGCGCGCGCTCTCACAGATGCACACACGCAGAGCAGACAGAGGCTTGTATAGGATGGCACTGCCTGACTTGTTCTCATTATTGCCGCTGGCTGGCTGCTGCCCGTGGAGAAATCGCCAGCATCCGCTGCTGGCCGGGGCACGTTGGGGAAAAGGGACAGGGAAGAAATTAGGACCTCATGGACCATTGGAGCAAGGAAAACTACTGCCTGGGCACTGGGGGCTTTGTTTTCTTTGTTTGCTTTTACCTGGGAGGGGAAGGACCATACTAGAGGGCAGGAAGGGATTGCAGTGGTAGAGTTCAGCTTCTCCTTTATGACTCCTTTCCTCCTCTGAACATAAAGAAAATCCTCAACTCCAGTCCTCCTCAGCTATGCTGAGGGATGGTATAGGACTAGCCTGACCCAGAGCTTTTAAAAATGGCATTACATCAAGACAGACAGAAAGTGGGTTGCGCATACCCAAAGCATCAGCATCATTTAAAGCTCAGGTCCTATCCGCCCCCATTCCCATTATCCGGGTCATGCTGATACAGGTCCAAAGGCCTGGCCGGGCTGTTAGAGGGTGTGGAAAGGCACTCCAACCGTAACACCTCCCCTCTGCATGTTGCACAGAAAGCTGTGTGCAGTGCTGCCTGCAGTCCCTGACACTCTGCTCATCTGCTGCAATGACAGACCCAAAATGCAAGGCATTCACAGATCTAGCCGTAATCCTCCCCAAAGGGCTACCAATTCCTCACTCCACAGATTTTTACAATGTGCTTTTCTAAAGCATCACATGCTTAGAAGCGCGTGCCCCTTTGGAAAGAAGCAAGAGCTTTGTGCCTGATGCCTTTGCCAGCTTTTTGAAAGATCCCACACCTCCTCCCCTCTTCTGCCCTCGTGGCTTACCACTCAGAGGGGCTGGATCTTGCCTGGGGTGCTCAGTTTGGTCAGAAGGATTAAAATGAAAGCAACATCAGATGCTTAAGGTATTATATCCTCCCCTGAAACCCCCTACTCGCCCATTTACCGCAGCTCCCTACTCTAAGGTTTCCCACTGGTCATTTCAGAGACACATGGATATCTAGCCACAGGGCTGAAAAAAAAAAAAAAAAAAAAAAAAAATCAATGGGTCTGATGCACTGAATTACAAGCGCAGGAAGTCTCCAAGTCAATACCCTCCACAGCAGTTAACCTGAGAGTACCCCACGTTGCCAGGTCTGTCTCTATCTCTAAGTGACTAGCTTCAGTAATACACTTTCAAAACCTGCCTGAGATCACGTATGTGTCTACAGCAAAGCAGGACAGGACCCAGTCCTACTGAGCCAAAATCCGACACCCCAACCACCTGCCTTCTCAGCTGGCCTCAGGATGTTGGTGCCCAGCTCCAGGAAACATCTCCCTCACGGGTCACTCTGCCAGGAGCTGTCAGAACATGTTTCAAGTCACAGCATGCCATCAGCCCTGAAATAGAAAAGGTCTTGCTATGGATCCATAGCTACGGATGGCTGCTGTGACCATAGCAGCAGATACATTGGCCCAGGGGATGATCATTTCAGGACCTACAACCAGAGGGTTATTATTATTATTAATAATTCCCACCACAAGAGGAGTCAAAGCTGAGATCTGATGCTATGTCAAGATCCTCATCATTTCCCCACCACGGAGAGACCCCAGCAGCACTGGGGAGCTGGATCCCTTTGTTTAGGCAGCTGAAGCAGGGAGTAATATCACTGCAAGGGGGGATGCAGGTATCTGTTTTCCAGCCCTGTGCACCTGTATCACTTACATTGCTGATAAAGCTGCCCAGAGTCTCAGTGGATGCAAGTCAGCTTTCTTACACCCTGGGGCTGGGAGATTTCCAAATGACATCCATTCTCTATGGGGCTATTTTTAATGCAGATATACTGCAGTGCAATCTCCCAGGAGGGTGGGGGCAAACCATCTTTGGGGAAAAATCTACCCACATCAGTGTCTTCTGGAGAGTGAGGAGCCATCTGCTCTGTGCCCCAAAGCATGCAGCCAGCCTTCCAGTCTCCAGGATGCCGTGCAGCCTGCCAGGGAAGCAGACCCCCCCGGCATCCTCACAGCCACACGGCTGGGGTCCGACTTGCCCAGGGGAAAAAGGACAAGGCACCTCAGACGATCTGCAATGCAGCGTCCAGGACTTCGCAGGGTCTTGCCACTCACAAGGGGACACCACCAGCACCACTGTCCATTACCACTGTGAAGGCTTTATACAGGCAGGGACAGCTTCTCCCCGGGTGAGCCAGGATTTCCAGCTGCGTGTGAAAAATCAGAGGGTTTGTTTTGTACATGTGCAAAAGCCTAAACTCAGTGAGCAAGATGTTAATTCGTGAGGGGAAAATAGGCCATATTTATGTAACTGTGAAAAGCTGCAGTGAAGGCTACGGATCCAATGGGAGAGGAGTGTATGTTCAGGGCTAACGACAAATGCTGCTATTCACTCGGCTTTGTCAAGAGCTCCAGTAGCTGCATATTCATCGCCCGACACCCTGGAGAACCAGCTATTGAGGCTTTCCAGACTAAGAATAGAGGTCTCGTTGTGTTTGCTCCTCCATGGCCCGGGTTTTGTCCAGCATTAGAGGCAGCGGGGTGTGGAAGCCCAGCTGAAGGAGCGCTGCAAATGGCAGCATCTATGTACGCCTGTGAGCGGTGCAGGGCTGTCAGCTCAGCAGGGGTGGAAAGCACTGAATAAAGGGTGAATTCATTCACAGCCACACAGGATGGCATTAGTGCTGGCCCTTTGCTCTCAGAGACATCCCCCATGGTGGATGGTACACTCACAAAACACGAGTCTCTTGTGCATAAACAAAACTCAAGCATCTTTCAAAGCAGGCAGCTGGGGCAGTTCCATTACTGAAATTAGCAGCTCATCCTGGCTGTAAAGTCCGATGGCTTGGATCCACCTCAGGAACCCTGGTCCCTGCAGGGGCAGACAGCTTCACCGACAGTCCGCCTGCCCTTGACGTTTCACTCCCCTTCCCCTCACACAGACATGTTCCCACCCTACTTAAACCAGGTCGTGAATCCAGCAATACCCAGCCTTGGAAATATAAACCCCAGAGCTAGTCACTCAGGTGTTTTGCAGACACCCCACACTCTAAGAGATCTTCTAGCTCCAGATACCATCACATGGCAGCGGGAAACAGCATGATACTTCTACTTGACTGGCTTTGAATTTGTGACCCTGGGACTCTGGTAAAGCCCGTTATTGGTTAAACTTGGCTTGCAAATGGCAGAAAAGGCAAATATACTTACTCCCAAAGGGAAACCAAGAGAAAAAGCACTGAATTTTGGCTGCTCGTATAGACTCTGGTTCCACTGGTCCCTGATCCTGGGGCCATGTTCCTGGACACCTATATGAACACAGCAGGAGATGATCTCCAGAAAGGACGGTGACCCAGGGCTTTGAATGTCTGTAAGCAGAGTCCAAGCCAGGGGCAGTACTGAACAAAGGCACCAACCGCAGACAGCCATATCGTAACTTCTGTGTGACTGAAGTCCAGCCTGGGAGGTAAGGGAGACCACCACGTCACAGGGGAACAGGCCAGGGGCTACAACTGATCTTAAGTGTTGTTTTCAAACAAATGGAGAGAGAAATGCATTTTTGAGACATACAAGGAAAAGCTCTGCAAAACAGATTAATCTCCTGAGGGAAAGCATAGTCTCTGGAAAAGTTTTTTCTTGCTAAAACATCACATAACAGAGAACTCTTTTGGGAAAGGACTCTTGAGATAACCTCTCTCTCTTCTGAAGTAAATGCCCCTGGGAGCAACACTCTTGGTAAAGTGTTTCTGGAGAAAAAATGTCTTAAAAAATCCTGCTATTAATTCTGCATTTACCCTTGCTGCAGCAGCAACACACAGAGCTCAGAGGTGAGCCATCATCTTCCAACGCTGCCTCCTCATCACAACTGAGAAGGATATAACAATGTTCCTGCTGCTCTCTCATTTCCTTCAGCTGTAGCTCACCTCTCACTCAGACTAACCCGCTGTGAGCAGCAACTCTGAAAAATGTGTTTTGGAGTCATATTCTGGCTTTATGGTGCACAACAACAGGGGACTTCCCATCTGTTGCTGTTTGTTTAGCCCTTGCATTGCTAAACTAACATCTGAGAAAACTGCTGAGCCTCTATTTAAAGAGTGATGCACTTGGAGAGGAGACATGGGTGTCTTTACCCTCGGCGGAATTTGGTGTGACCCGAGTACCATTTGGCAAAGAACAAGAGGCCTGAGAACCAAGTCATCCCTCTTCACTGCCCAGACTGTTGCATTTAGATGCTTTCATGACACTGGCCAAGATATATAAACACAGTCCAGCCATTTTGACCCTGAGAACTGGCTGCCACACCTGGAAAACCACATGCCAGCTCTGACTAAGTACCTGCAATTAATTCGTCTTTCAGATTTCTATCAGTGCAGCCCAGCAAAACCCAGAGCCATAATGCAAGGCAGCAGAAAGTCCCTTATAAGTAGCCATGAGTTGGGAAGATCTGTCCCCTATAGGGCTAGTCCAGCAGGCAAGGCAGCCCCCATAATCAACACCAGTGGTGAGACAGGGCTAACTCTGGTGCTTGACGTTGGCTCTTACCCTCCTCCCTCCCTTCCAGCCTAACCCATCACTTGCCTGACATCCAGACTGCTGCCTGCTTGGCCTTCACTGACACTGCCTCCAAGACTGGGGATAGCGTAATCCTCTCTCTGTAAATCTTCTGCCTCCTCTCCAAGTGGTTCAACAGGGTCCAAGGGCCCAACACCTAACTTCAATGCAGCCCAGCTCCCTAAAATAAGCAGAAGAAATTGCCAAGAGGTGAAAAAAAGATATAAAACTGAGCTATGCCACATAAGACAAAGTTACAGGATTGTTGCAGCAGGGTAAGTCAGTAGCTCAAAGATTCAAGGGGAAAAATATCAATGTTGAAAATTCTATAGGAAATACAGAGGCAGAAGATAGCAACTGAGCACTATTAAGGATCTACTGCAGGGAGCATTGGAGACCAATCCTTCTGTTCCTGGCAGTGCCTACAGGGCCAGCAAAGACTCTTTGGATGTCTTAGGGACAGGAGGGTAGAAGCATTCTAATGCCTGGTCTAGCAGTTTCTACTAACGCTTTGTCTAGCAGCTTGTTAAAACCTACCTGCCCTCACTGTGCATTAAAGCCATAAAGCTATATATATTAGCCGAGTTGTGCATATCCTGCTTGCAGTCTCCTTATGCAACTTTATGGACTAAAGATGTCCAAACAAGGTGACCCACACAGAGAGGGTTGTATTTCAGGATTTTCCATCATCTGCCTTTGCAAAGACACTATTTGCCTGACAACAGGCAGATGAGATATTCCCAAGTCCCTGCAGCTGCATGGGCAAGTGAAGTTGATCCAGACCCAGACGATCCTGAGCTCAGACTGCCTACAAAGGCAGTGTGGACCCAAGTTCCAGGAGTCCAGTGGACTTCAGGCAGCACCCAGAATCTGCAACAAAGGTACAATGTAAACAGCCCCTCTGCTCTTAAAGAAATCCAGTATTGGGAACATGATCATCTCCTGGGTCTGTAAAGTTAAATCTGAGATAAATATGTAATGAGATTAAGTAAAAGAAAAAAAGTACTTTCACAACTACCTGAATATCAGTATCTCTCCCTCTTGGAAAACATCAACACCTACTAAAGAAGACAGAGTGGTCAACTGTAAAATGGTCAAAACACACAGGCACTGCAGGTCAACTCTGCATGGGCCAGGAATTGAGCTTTAGGACAGCACCACGTGCAACACAAAAAAGAAAACCCGATTTGTTCAACCGGTCAACTCTCTCACATCAGCCTCTGCTTTCCCTGCTCACAGACAGGAAGAAACAGCTTTTTGTATCAAAGAGAATCATTCCACACCCAAGTCACAAGGCAGCAAGCGAACAGCGCTGCTCTTTGCTGGTCCAGAAACACAGGCTGGGAATCACACAGCATGCAGGTTCTCTTCAAGGGCACAGCTCTAAATGCCCAAGTCAGGTATTGTAGTTGAGACCACACCATGCTGAGCAGAACGAAGAGACAGCGATGCGTTTTGCTGCCTGCATGACTGTTTACACCCCAGCATGGTATTTGCTTTTTCACAATAGGACAAGTTTGTTGACTCATGTTTAGCCTGTGACCCAGTATAAGCACCAGCAGTTTCTGCTGTCAGAACAGCCAGTCGTCTGCTGCTGTCTACAGAGCTGAGTTTTTTTCCTCCTAAATACAGCAACTTGCATTTATCTGTATTGCATGGCACCCTAGTTTTTCCATGACCATTTCTCCATTGTCAAGGTTTGAACCCCAGCCATATCCCTCTCCCAATAGGCTACAGATTCTCCAAATTTGTACTAGTTCGTTAATAAATATATGAAACTACATGTTCTATTCACCATCCAAGACTGAAAGAAATGTTCCTGGGACAGGCACCTGAAAATACACATTTAATTCCCCCAGGTAGCATCATGCAAGCATTTTGCACCCAGTTTCATCTAGAGCCACATTAGGTATGACTATGCCAAAAAGACTTGGTATTTGTCACATACTGCCTCTCCCCTAGCAGTAAGACCTTTTAATCTTGTCATAGGATGTTACTACTTTGGTTTGAGATTACTTTCCTCCAAAAAAACACATGGTTTACTTGTCCAACATCTTCCAGACTGCTTTTGTTCCAGATTTTTTTCTTCTATAAATGAAAATTGAGCTGATCTGTAATTACCCAGGTCCTCTTTCTTCCTTCTAGAGACAGGTACTGCACTTTATTGGCGGTCAGGTTCCTCACCTATCCACCATCATTTGTCAAAAGACACCACAAATAATTCTGAAATCACTTCAGCTAACTTTTTATTAAAATTCCTGACACCCAGACAGCTTGAGGCCACCTGATTTCCCAAGAGCCCTCCTGAATGTATTTTTTTCCTCTATTCCAAGCAAAGATCTCACTATTTGTCATTATCACCAGCAGCGCTAGTCATCACTTCTTTCTCTCGAACTTTCTAACAACAACGAGTATGAAAATATAAAGCACTAAACATTTTGGCCTTGACATTTTTTCAATAGGTCTTTCTGTCCCCACGATTATCCCACACATACATTAATAGTATGAGGAGGACCAAGGAAAGTGCCGACCTGCTCATTTGTCGTGGTTACCAGGACTACTGAAAGGAAGGGTTGCCACAGTCATAACAAGTATTTCTTACATGAAGTGATCATGATGAAGCAAAAAGCATTTGTCCTGCAGGCTTAGAGATATAAACTAATCCCCTAGTTAAAGGCAGAACTGTGGTTATTCATTTAGTAGTGGCACTTAAATGTCACCAGGTCACTGTCACCAAAAGCTCGCTCCATTTGCTTAGGAGGCAAGCCCTGAGTTAGGCAACCTGGAAGAAACCAAGCTGTAATACTGAGATAGAGACCTGGGAAAAAAAAAAAAAATTAAAGTCTTATTTGGCCATGCAAGCTGTGCAGCACAGTCCAACACACCATCTATCAAACATTACGTGAAACGTTATAAATAGCAAATGGCAATAGTTACGTGGTAACCATTTGTGTAGTCTCAGAGTGCCCTGAAAAAAGATTTGGATAAGCACATGGAGCTGCCAGGAGGCATTGCCTCCTGAAGTCCCTTGCCTGTGCCTGCAACAGGGACCACAGTGACTAAGGGAATCGGACTGAGACATCCACAGACAGAGAAGAAATTTGAGACATTAGCATGAGCAATCCTAGCTCCAGGGAGGGAAAAAAAAACCAAAACAAACCTACAGCAGTTCAAAAGCAATGCCAAGTGAAATGCAAGAGCTGCCAAAGAGGTCATAAAAGTATTAAGCTCAATTAGAAACATCCTACTGTTCAGTAGCATCATGTTCAAGTCCTGATTATTGAAAGCAAAGTGACCTAAGCAACTCACCCTCCTGAGCACCCTCATCATTTCTTCTTTTATGACACTGGGGTGGACACAGCCTTCAGCAGACTTTGGTGAGACTTCTTATCCTTGATTTTACTTATCCTCTAGGTATACTTAATAAATAAATGAACACTATAAATCGACTTTCATGTTAAATAACATCTTCTCTTTATGAATTTGTAACAATGCATAAAAATTTCCATAATTGCACATTATATGATGTCTGTCCTCCATAATAAGATGCACAGTATCACAGAAGATTATATATAAACACACACCGTGCACCTCCAGCTTTTAGTTCACACTGCTGTGAAAGGTTAAGGAATAGAACAGCAACCTACTTTATGATTTCAACGGGAACAGTAACCCATAGGAAAATACACAAAAATCTCCTGTCTGTGTCACTGGCTGTGTAAAGAAATTTCCTACAGTTGCATGACAGATTCTGATTGACACTTTTTAAGCAGGAGCCACAAGGTGGCAGCATGAATTAACTGCACATTATTTTACTTCAGAGTTAGCTCATTCCTACATTCTCCAAACCTCAGCCACTTAGTCCTATTCCTCACCTGAGCTGCATCAGCTGTTTACGAGGCCATGCAGTGTGCTGGATCCAAAAACTGGTCCTAGTTGAAATAATGAAGGGCTGCTCACCAGGCATCCCTCAAACGCTTTGATCGGCACTGCCAAGGAAGCGGTGAGGAGCAGAAAAGAAGGATGAAAATGACCTTGACATGAAGAAAAAAGGTCTGCAGGCTCTCAACTTAGATTTAAACTGAAGGGTTTTCAGGTAGCATTAATAAAATTATAAACTCGCAGAAATTGCCTTTCAGAAAGTATCATTCCAGCTGAATGTCACCCTGACTACCAAGTACCTCTTTGTATATTAATTTAGTCAGCGTAGTTATTTAACTGGTGAGTCTACATTTAATGGGTGCTTATATGCATTAATATTTATCGCATCTTCCACAAATGAAATTAGTAACAGCATGCCAGATATTTTCTTCATGTTGCTCCTGCAAATGCATTAAAACCAGCAAGCTATCTCCAAAGGCAACTGTGGGCAGAGCTTGGTCCTGTGTATTTCTGTGGCAGCTGTGCTAAAATTATGCTACTCCCATTAAAAGAATCTTTTTTTGCTGGATCTGTCTTTAGTTATACATTAACAGTGAAAATATGAAATGAGAATTCATGGCTCTATATGCTTTTACTTTAAATTCTATTTAAAGCATTCTTGGGATTTTTGCAAGACATCCCAAACATCCAAATCGAGCTCTTGCCTTCCATAATTGCTTTTTTAAACTTTTACTGTGAATATGACATTGTACTTTTTATTTAAACTCCAGCATTTTTTCCTTGTAAAGAAGCATGGGAGGTTAGAGATGAGTTAGCTATGTGAGCTGTTACAGTATTCCTGGGATGCTCCGTGGGACAATACCCCGCATGACCTTGAGCTAGTCAGCCTGTCGTCCACCCACCTCTCCTATTTGTTTTCCGATATGTTTGTACAGAGCCGCAAAAAATGGCATTCTACAGTTACTGGGGGCAGTATCACCCACGACGAATATCATACCCATTTTGCTCTGGACACTTGTTTTGCCACTGGAAGTGAAGTGATGCTGTTTGAAAGGATTAGAGTCGCTCCGTACCACCCTACTCAGAGCCCTGGCACCATAATTGCTGTCAAATTAGTTCTGTTCACGCTCCAAGAAAAAAAAAAATTAAGGCTTTTCTTTTACAGAACTGTACTGGACATCTTTTTCTTTATATACAAATGAAGATCTAATGACAAGAAAAATTGAATCGATGACAAATGATGAGCCTGTATTTCAAGGGACACCATCAAAGAGTTGAAGCCTTCAACTACAATTCTCTTCAAATTGCTAAGCAAACAAGTAAAATTCTCAGGACTGAGTGTTTTAAATCTATCACTCTCCAAATAGAGGATAATATAAAAAAAAATCCAATAGTACACCGTGATTGTTGTTCCAGAGAAAATCGCCCCTGAACATGTCCCTTGCACTAACTGTTCTCAGAAATGTTTTTATATCACTCACTTCGGTATACACCTGCTACCTGGGAAAGCGCAAAGTGTTACCAAAGCTTGCTGCTTTCTTTTTCAGGTACTTGGTGATCCTTCTGATAATTTATATTTTTTTTAAATATTAACTGAAGTACATGGTCAATACTAGTTTTTGCACCAAAAAAGTTATCTACTACCTTTACACAGTACAGAGCACAAAGTGAAGGTTGATAAATACAAACAGGAACACATATGGAGGGGAAAAA